>JARHVA010003120.1:1937500-2157918 GCA_037957365.1 Torreya grandis
CTTTGGGCCCAATCTTGATGGAGGGATCAGAGAGACCACTTACAGCTGAGGGAATTAGTGTCAATATGATGAGGAGCCAACAAATTATAACCCAAATGAGGAGAGTATTGATTAAAGGGTGTAGCTATAAGCCAAGACCAGTCCTTCCACCATGGTGTGAGAGAGGAAACTCCAATTTGGTGTAAGTATTTATTAGGTATGAAACTTTGTGATTCAAAAATGTATTTGACATATTCCTTATTAAGATGGAACTTGGATTTTATCATAGGCCAAGGAAGCTAGTCCTTAGAGTTATTAAAATATATATCACCAACCATGAGAATAACTTTCTTAAATACCCTCAATATTTTGATCCAGGGGACCATTACAAAAGGGACATTATGGATGTTTAGCTGGGGAGACCACCATAATGGTCTAGGATTTTAGATAAATATTAGTTATAAACCCATCCCCCACCTAAATGAGGTCGGGTTTTATATTTTACTAAGATTTATAAATAATTTTCAAGATAAAAGTGCCCCTACTTTGACTATCCCTAACGATATAAGTGCACTGTGAAATCCAATGCCTTGCCATATTTTTCTGTTGAGCATGCAACCTTGAGAATTGTAGTGCCTTGGTAGAATTTTATAGGTTTCATATCCTTCCAATATTTTTATGATAAATTTGACCCCAAGAGTGATCCTGTTAAGCTTGATGTCTATGATCCCCAACCCACCAACTTTTTTAGGTCAATAATAAAATCCTAGGAGATTTGAAAAAAAAACCCTCATGCCCCTCAGAATTGGCCTAGAGAAAGTCTTGCAGAAGCTTTTCAAGCTTTGTATAAGAGGCATTGGAAGGATCCTAACAAGATGAATAGTAAATATGAGTAATAGTGAGCACCTTAGAATAAATCTAGATTTTTTTGAACAAATTCAAAGGATTCGTGATCCAGAAAGAGATTTTTTCTCAACTCTTTAAACCACATAAGACCACAATTTTGTAGGAGAGGCTCTAAAAGTAAATAAAATACCTAATAATTTAAACTAGACCCCAAGAGGGATCCATTTCCACATATACCCCTCCATCCAAGGAGGTTTGGGTGACAGATATAGGCGATAACACTAGGTTTTATGCCATTGAATGGATGATCTAGATGCAAGGCAAAAAATATCTAAACATTCCATGACATGTTTAAAAGAGTCTTCATCCTCCTATATATTGACGAAGGAATCATAATCAAAGTAACCATTAATTAACTAGTGATTTGAATTAGGAAGAGAGATCCCATTATCCAGACCCTTGGAAGCATAATTGGCCAATAGATAACTAAAACCTTCAACAGCCAAAACATAAAGCACATGAGCAAGGGATAATTATACCTAATGGATTTGTGGATCTCAAAGTGTTGAAATTTGGAGCCATTGATGGTGATACATGCCAGCACATCCTAAAACAACATATTGATGGTGTGAACAAACTTGGGACCAACCCCTATATCCCATAATATAGCTATGATAAAAGACCACTCAATCTAATCACAGGCTTTCTCAAAATCAATATTGATGAACAATGACTTTTGGTTAGATATTTTATTCGATTCTATAACTCCCCAGACAATAATAACATTGTCTAAAATATATCTATGTTAAATGAAATTAGTTTTCTCACTTTGCACAATTAAGGGAAGTAAGTGGTTGATTCTAAGAACTAATGATTTAGCTATGATTTTGTAAGAAACATTGATAAAAATGATGGGTATCCTATTGGTAATTACCTTAGGGTCCCCTACCTTGGGAATGAATTTGATGTTGCCCTGAATGATAAAATGACCTAAAGAGTTAGTCAGGACAGCTTTAGAATAGACTCCATGAAGATCAGGTCAAACTATATCCTAGTTCATAAGGTTTCCCTCTCTTGATGTCTTGTTATGGTCTCCTATAAGCTCTAAGAAGTGCAGAGAGTTTCTTGTGATAAACCTCTTAGTACAATGACCTTAAGGAAGCTACTATGCAGATGGCTTCTAATCCAAAATTATTTTTAATTTTGTATTGTTAAACAATCAACATATAGAACTTCTCATAACAACAATATAATATAATTTTAAGATGAAATGATAATATTTAACATTATAATAAGAAAATTGTTTCTAAAGTAATGGACATACATTTCCATTATACTTATCTAAAAAGATTGAAAAAATTACAATTCTTCTTATTCCTTTTAATAATAATAATAATAATAATAATAATAATAATAATAATAATAATAATAATAATAATAATAATAATAATAATAATAAATCTTTAAATAATGAACATAAAATTCCTATCATATTTATCTATAAAGATGAAAAAAATTACAATTCTTTTAATTATAGAATTATTAATTATTCTATAGAGTTATTAATTATTCTTTTTATCAACCATATTTCTTAAAATTGATATATAAAAAAAATATTAGTTGAATGGAAATAAACATAAAACTAAATATTAAACTAAATTCAAAATCATTTATATCTATATCAACAACAAATAATCATTTTCTAATTTTCATTTAATTATTTTAAAAAATCATAATTTTATAAAGAAGATATATTTACTTGCTTTGTTACTTTAAATAAAAGTTTATAACATCATCCTAAGGGAATTATTTTAAACTTATTAACAAACTTATGAATCCCCTTTAAACTTAAAACATAAAACTAGTAAATTGATCTTAATCCCAACTTGTTTGGGATTTATTCGAATTTACTCTAAACTTCTTTATAGGGTGAAAATATCAAAAATAAAATAAATTTATTTTATTATAAAAATATCATCTATTTTAAAAGTTTAAATATTTACTATATTCATTGAGGCTTAAATTTGATGATGTATCTGTTTTAGAAGATTATTAAATATAATATAAAATTTTAAGTATATCATTAAAAAATATTAAAATTATATATATATTTTAATGTTTTTTTATAAATTATTTTAGTATTTTAAAGGTAATATTTAATAAATAATTATCATTAAAATAATTACCAAAAATAAAGTCGACCATCAAATTCAGGGTTTGATATCTATATTATCTTTAATTAACTATCCAAAATAAAAATTGAATTTGTATCAACATTAAGAAAAAATGGCTTGAAAATGTAAACAAAGTCTTACATAAAAAATTTACTAATGTATTTTTACATTATTACAACCCTAACATTCAATTCATTTAGAGCAAGGTCATGAAAACTGTGACAATGTATGATAAAGAGGATACCCAAGAAGATTCAAGGATGATGGAGAAGGAAGTTGAAGTGTAAAAGGGGCACGATAAAGCTTGTTGGAAGCCTTCCCCATAAATATGGATTAAAATTAACAATGATGGACATAAAAAATGCAATCCATCTAGAATTGGAGTGGTTTGCACAAATCATGATGGGAAAATACTTTATTGGTAACTTCAAGGTATTGGTAGGGCCACAAATATTAAAGATGAAGCCTTAACTATCGAGTTTGCTTATATTTAGACCGTTAACCAAGGTTATTGGAATCTAATTATAGAACTAGATTCTCAAATATTCATAGGAGCTTTGAAATGTATGAAAAACTTTAATTTAGAGACATGTAAATTGAAGTTTTTTAATCACCCAATTTTAAAAGAAATTAGATGATGTGATTTCAATATATGTTGGTATAGACTTGAATAAAGTGAATGGCTTCTTGGATAAGATGAGCTTTGAGAAAAGTTTAGTGGTTTATTAGCATAATGGCATGGTCACTGACAATGAGAGAATTAGGTAGGTTGTTGAGCAAATCCTATGTTTATCTAATTTAAACAGTCATTGCAAATAAATGGTTTAGGAGGTTTATCTTTAGTGAAATCTTCCTTGTATTATTGTAATCAAAAGTTCAATCTAGTCAAAGTTGGGAGAAGCCTCATCCGAACTTATACTAATCCTTATTTAATATATTTTTTATTCTTTTCAAAAAAAAACTAAGTTATCTTTTATTATTTATTTAAAAAAGAAGTTAAAAATCTTGGAGAAATAATTTTTTGGTGTCCATAAAATTTATGTCACAAATATTTTCCAAAAAATATTTTTGACCTACTTAATAGGAGTCATAAATTGCATCAAATACAAATAAATATTTATAAAAATAATTTTGGTTTCTTATTAATGTAGACATCTAATTTTGATATAATATCAGCTAGTTGTTATGATGATTAGTATTTTTTTGTATATATAGATAATTGGTTAATATTAAGTCTTATTTTTGCCCCCATGTTAGGCCATGATTTTCTTTGTTACAAATTTAATTTCACTTAATTTTGGGTATATGATAATATCATTATTCAATCTAGAACATTTGAAAACCTATAGGTTAACTATTTTTTTCCCTGGACTAATTCTTGATACTCGTTAAAGAAGGTTTTTTTATTTTATTTTATTTTATTTTTTATGGCTTTAAGTCTAATTTCAAAGATTAACCTATCAATCTTGATTTTTTCTAAAATCATGTTACCTTTTTGATTGTCAGCTTGCATATTAATAGGTCTTAATTTAAAATTTTCAAGAAAACACACACACACACACAAGTATACTAACTCATTTATGATATGCATAAAAGGATTAAAATTTATATCGATAGTCACACTCTTATTTATCTTATTTATTGAAGTGTTTGTACTTCTTGTACTAAAACTTCAAGAATTATAAAGGAACATGTAAAATCTAATAGTTGCTTACATATTATATATAAGGACAAGGATTGGGTTTTATATTTTACTTGACTATTTTTTAGACTTCAAGAATGTTAATTACTAAACCATATCAGAGTAAGGGTCTAACTTAAGTATTCCCTTTATAACTACATAAAAAATGATCCCTCAATGTCTCTTTGAGAGAATTAGGGATTAGAAAAAGAAGAAGAAATTCAAGAAGTTTTGTGTGTTAATTTAATAATTTAAAAGAGGTTTCTTATCATAATATATAAATAATATACACAAACAAAGGTACTCACAAAAAATTAGGAGGATATGATAGTGATTGACTTAAATTGAATTATATATGTCAAAATTAAACATTACTTCTAAAATGAATTCGTACGATCTTGATCACTACTAAAATTGAATATTTCAATGTTAATTGTTTTTTGGTTTATTTTATTTTACACTAGTTTTTTACGTTTGCTTTAAGACATCTTCCAAATTTATTTTAATCACTTTTAACCTTGAATAGTAAATAAATCAATTATAATCTAATTACAAACTCTACATATTTCTTACCAATTCTAAGTATATTATTTATCTAATTATTTTTCACATTTTAAATATAATTTTTATAATATCACCATATTTAACTAAAATTTATTTATTTTTAAAACCTTTTGATTGTGTATTATCTTTTGATAATTATGCATATTTCATCCCCAAAAAAATTGTGAACCTATGTTTTTCTAACTAATTATTTTTTTATTTCTAAGTTAATTTGTATACACTTTCACTTTCTTTTCCTCATCGTCATTGCTTTGGGCAACTTAATATTATATGTATCAACTTTACACATAAAAGTCAGATCCACATATATTAGTTTTGTATTGATTATGGTTGAAAGTGATTTGGTGGAAGTGTTTATATGTGCACTTAAATAGCTTGGAGGTGAAGGTATTATATTAATTATTAAATATAGAAGTGTTGGGCGTGGTGTGGAAGACAATTTTGTGGTGTATTATGAAATGGTTTAGATCCTTATAGTTGAACATAGTTTTTATGGATTTTTGATTGCTAATTATGGAGTTTGTTTTATATATATATATATATATATATATATATATATATATATATATATATATATATATATATATATACATACACATATATATATAATATGTTAAAAACAAAAAATTATGATCAAAGATAAGTTCATAATAAATTTTAATATAAATTTTTATAGTTTTTATTAATTAAACAAATTAAAAAAATAATATAATTTATTATAATACTAATTTTATGTTCAAATACAAGTGAATTTATGAGAGTTAGGTCAATATTTTTAACCATTATAATATTTGATAAGCTCATACTTGTTATTTTATTAATTTTTTATTGTGTTCTAAATATAATCCTCATATTTGAATTCAATATCATATTTAAAAATAGATTTTTGGATATCTTTAGTTTGATGGTGGTTGATTGTAGGAGTTGGTGTTTCTCTGTGTTCTCATTTTTTTACTTTTCTTCATTTTAAGATCTAGCCTCCGATTGTATTCCAATATTGGTTCATAAATCCAATAAAAAATATTTACTTTTAATCAAATAAAAAATAAAATATTGCTTACAAATTATTAGGGCATTAATAGTTTCCAAGCAAAATTATTATAACTCAAACATATCATTTCATTGTGTGTCACATCACCTTCTTCATACCATATTTTTATGTTCCATAGTATTTCTATGTTCACGAACTTTTTTACTAATAATCACCATTATAATGAATAATGCATGCATTAACATTGGACATGCATGTATTTTGGTATTAGATATTTTCATTGATTTATGGATATTCCATGGGGGGGGGGAGTTGATGATGGACAATATGATTGCCGCATATTTATTCTCCAAATTCAATCTCACACTACACAACTTACACAATTAGAAATAATTCAAGTGACATAGATAATCTTAGTGATGTGCATTGTACATCTTTCCTCCTTACAATGATTTCTTTAGCAAGAATATATTCTTTGATTATTACGTGATTTTGCTTAAGTTATAGACTTATAGTGAATGTTGAATAGATTTCAATAATGATAGATCGATTCTATGTGTTTCTCTAGATGAAAATTAATTATAATGGTTGTGCATTTATATACAATTGAATTTAAATAAGGACCTAAATGAAAATAAAACATTAAAATTTGAAAAATACCAAACAACAAAGATGTGTGAACCTTATCTAAAACAAACAAGTAATGGACCTAGAAGTGTAATCTATAGTCCTGAAATAAATATGAAGACATTTAAAAATAAAAGAGAAGATATAATTTGGGAGAGAGAAGAATTGGGAGACATGGTAAAAACCCCAAAAAGTATTAATAACACATAATTTAGACTAATAATTGATAAGTGAAAAACCTAAATTCATGTAATTTAATGATTGATAAATCCCAAAGGACCCTAAATATTTTCTAGTTATTTACACTTTCCTTCATTGCGTATAATAAATCAATTATAGGGTATGGGAAGGAGTCATAAACAAGGAGAGGGGTGGGTTATTTTTTGGGCAAAAAAAGAAAATATAGAGTGTCTATTTTAAAACTTAATTAATTAGTAAGCAAATATAATTAAGAATACCATTACAATCAAGTTAATCATGAAAATAAATAAAATAATAATTGTACGAATGAGTTGAAATACAAACATCATTAGAGAAAAAGAAGAGTCAAATTGAGTTCAATGTAATATAGATGTTAAAATTTTCTCTTATTTTTCTCTGATGTGGATGTGCACATGATCCTTCATTCTTGCTAATTAGTCAAAAGAGAAACAAGTTAAATATGAAGCTCTTTGAATGGGAGAACTCTTAAGATAATATAATGCCAGTAAAACATTGTGGTAACTTTAAAAAAAATAATAAGCTTTGAACAAAAATTAGGCGATGAATTAAACCATGTTATAACAAGTGAAGCAATGGAAGGAGAGAGTTTCGGGAATGAGAGGGTGAAAATGAATATGTTTATGTATATGTAACATATCTTAATCTATGTCTTATAATAAAATATAAATATAAATAAAACCAAAAAAAATATGTTCATGCTTGTAAATCAAGGGACAAACTCAACATTCATAACCACAATCCTCAAAAAAGGGACATGGAAAACAAAGAAACTAACTCATCAAATTGATTTACCTATGTTTTCTTATACTCCAACATTTTTTTGGTAGGAAGAGTTAATGAAATAAAAGAACCAAACCAACATTTTATATCATATGAATAAACTAACAAAGAAAAATATTAAAAAACAAAAACTAATATACATTATTTGCATCTAAGGAAATATAAAAGAACTTTCATGTATAAGAGGGTTACCTAAGAAAGAACATGATTTTTGCATGATCTCCATGTGATACCAAAAATTCTATAAAATATTAGGACCTCATATATAGATAAAATGTTTTCATATGGGCCTGATAGGTTGTTAATCTCTCCATTTTTTTACTGATAATAGACCAAGATAACTTCTACATCCTTACACACATTAAAATATAGCACAAAAAAACATTTAATATAGCAACATAAATATATTCTTGCATATTAATGTTTACAACATCTCCACTTGAAACCACATCACTAGCAACCATACTTGACATATAAATTGATTGGTTCAATCATCTCCTCAATCTAGTGATTTGTTTGATCACAAACTTGACTGGGGCCAAGTGAGCCCCAGATATTTTTTTTAATCAATTAGGTTCATAGGGCTTGATTGGACTAATTGAGACCTAAGAAAAAAGTTATGACAATAAAATATGATTTGGGGTTCCCTTTTTTAGTCCTTGATTTAGTTTATAATCAAATAAATATCATCATTCAATCAATCAAATATGCAGTTGGGGTGTTTCAAGTGATTGATTTAATCACGTATTCAATAAATTGATTGGCTCCATCATAGACTTAATTTTGACCATGTGATTAACATATCACATTCTAAATTTGAAAATATGTTCATGAGGCTCAATTAGTACTAAATTGTATCTTGATTGAAATAATCAAGTAATTGGTTTAATTAATGATGTAATAGGGAGTAATTAATCCCAAAATCACATCATATATTTGTAAATAGGTTCAAAATATTTGAATCACCCAAAATTACCTCACTAGTTGAACCAATCAAATAATTAGTTCAATTAGTGATAAAATTGGGGACTATTGAGCCCAAAATTACATCATATAGCTATAGTTAGGTTCATGGGGATTAATTGGTCCCAAATTTCATCCCTAATAAAACCAATCGAGTAATTGGGTATATAAATAATGAAATTCAAATTAATTGAGCCCCAAATCACATTGTATAGTCACAATTAGGTTCATAGAGCTCAATTGACCCTAAATTACATCCCTGATTGAACCAATCAAGTAATTGATTCAATTATTGATGAAATTAGAGCTAATTAACCTCAAAATTACATTATATGTAATTGTAATTATGTTCATAGGGCTCAATTAGCCCCAAATTGTATCCTTGATTAAACCAATCAAGTAACTAGGTATATTAGTGATGAAATTAAGGCCAATTAAGCCCCAAATCACATAATATAGTTGCAATTGGGTTCACAAGGGTAAGTTGGCCAAAATTTACATCTCCAATTGAAATAGTTGAGTAATTAATTCAATCAATGATGAAATTGGTGATAATTGAGCCTCAAATCACATTATGTAGTTATAAATAGGTTTATGGGGCTCAATTGACCCCATATTAAATATTTGACTATTAAAATAAGTAATTTGTTCAATGAGAAACTTAACTAGGGCCAATTGAGTTAGGAACTCAATGAGGATCGATTAATTTTGTAACCAAAATAAAAATTTTCCTTGTTTAAAATAATCAATTGATTAATTCAATCATAGATAAATTGGGGAAAAGTGATCCCTAAATCACATTGTATAGTTGCAAATAGGTCCAAATGGCTTAATTGGCCCATTCGAGCCACAAGTGAGAGGAGGGTACACTAGTGTGAGATGCCAATAAAATTTATATTTTATTTATTATACTTATAAGTAATTATTTTGAATAGTTATACTATTTTTATAAATTTGAATTCAATATTATATTATGTATATTTTTTTATCAATTAAATTGAGTAGTTTGTCTAAAATATTTTTATATTAAATTTAAAATATTTTTATTTTATGAATTTTTGTGAGATTACAAATCAATTAGGTACAAGTTTATATACAATAGTAATTGGTAGATCCATCCATGAAGGGCCAAAAGTGGTGGTAAATTATACATTTGAAGATCACATAGTGGAAGAGGAACTGAAATTACCCCACCCACTAGAATTTTTACCACACCAATTTTATATAAGTCAATTCTTGTGTTCATATTATTCTTTGGTGTTTATTTAATTATTATATTTAATTATTATATTTAATTTTATAATTATATACATATGAATTACAACATACTAAATCATTGTTTTAGTAAGAATACTAGTCTATAATAGTTATTCATCAATTATTTATTTGCATTAGGAGTGTTGGATCTGTGTTGGTGAAGCTTAGTGTGGAATATATACCTATTTTATAGATTAAATCAATATTAGAGTTGGTTATGTATCAATAATTTTATGGGTTTTCATGTGTTTGTGGATAAAAATTATAGTTTATGCTCATCACTAGAGTAAGTATTACGAGTGGTAAAGGTATTTAGTTCCTTTTAAAGAATACACTTCCACAAGGATGTGGAAGCAAGAGATTAGAAGTATAGTCCATTGTGATGAGGAAGATGATCTTATAGTAGAAGATAATCTTCATAATATTGAATAAGGTGTGGCTATCATCTCTCTTTCTATGGAAAATATTGACCCATTGAAATACATCATGGGATTTCTCCTGGAGAAGCTTGGTGTTTATACAAAGTATTTTAACCTTTTAGTACTTAGCACATGTAAATCATATATTTGATTAAAGGATTGAGTAGACTAAATTAGGGAAATAATAAGCAATAAATGCAACCATTTATTTGTTATAGAATTGAATAGCTTTGACTTTTTTAAATAGTAATAAATAGTGCAAATAAATATTTAGCTAGAAATAACCTGATACATATGATATGAGTGATAAAAATTGAGATGGAAGTTAGTCTAAGTGTCATAAATTGGATCCCTATGTCAGAAACCCTCCTAGATAGTAGCATCATAATTGGATAGTAATACCATTATTGGTAAAGTGATGGTAGTGTCTAAATATTAACAATAGTGTCCTCTGTGCAGGATTGTCTCGAGCTTCTGGGTACACCTATGTATGTATTATTGGGTTCTATTTTTGCATGCATGAATTTTGGAAACCTATATTATGAATGTAATGAATGATTTATTTTTCAAACCTTAATACACCATACAACTAGGGCATGAGATGAAAAGTGTGTTCATTAGTAGGGTAGGCTAGACATCCTCAACACCCTACTATGAAGAGAGTTGCCCCAATACTTTGAGGATGGATCAATCCTGATGTAGTTATCCCCAACTAAGTGCTAGTGCAAGTGAAAGTGATGTTAGTATGATAGTGTCCTTGAGTGCCTTGATTGTGTTTGAGATTGGAAAATGGAAAATTTGAGCTTAGGTTTTTTGCAGAGAGTAGTATGTAGAAGTAAGGCAAAATAGGGATTGATAAAATTAATAATGCTCAACTTATTTCATGGTTGAATGTGTATTTTTCATCTAATTTACATCCAGTGGATAGAGGGCTAAAATTCATGTATTTATACCATTCAGTTACTTGTGTAGATGATAAAAATGTCTAGATTGGCCTTAACAGGATTTAATTTTTTAAAATATATTCATTTAGGAAATATATGGAAAAGGAAATTAGCACCATTTTGGGGACATTATCACCACTTGGTGCTAGTTTCCTTATTATGGTGCTAGTGTCTAGCTGGGAAAACACTAGGCATGAAAGGTTAGGATTAGGAAATGATGGTCTAGGACTACTTTTGAACTGATGAGGGACACCTATAGTCTGTATAAAGGTTAAATAAGTGTGATAATAGGCTCTATATAGGTCTAGGGCTAATCTAGGGATTGGTAGTCTCAATTAAAACTCTTATCACTAAAATACCAATTTTTAGTGATTACATTTTCCCCCTCTTTATTCTATAAATGCAACAAAGTGAAATGACTAGAATAAAGGAAAAAGAAGCATTCATGGACTTACCTAGGAAGTAAATCTCATGAAGATAAATTAGAGTATGTGAATCTGATTCTACGTATTAAGAGTTGCACAGTTACATTTACATAAAATTTTTGGAAGGTCACTAAAGGATCATTGGTAGTAGCAAAGGGAGAGAAGCTAAGTCCATTATATCTATCTACTGGTAATGTTGACTCTTCTATTAAGTTAACTTCTATAGAAGTAGATACAAAATTATGGCACCAAAGGCTTGGGCACATGAGTGAGAATGAGATGCAAATTCTCCACTCAAAGAATTTATTGATAAATTTTAAGAAGGTGGATTTGGATTTTTGTGAGCACTGTGTGTATGAAAATAGAAGAGACTTAGATTTCTTCGAGTTGTGAAGACAAAAAAAGATGAAAAGTTAGATATTGTGTATATAGATGTATGAGGATTCGATCAGGTATCATCCCTTGGTGATTCTTCTTATTATGTTACTTTTATTGATGATGCAACTAGAAAAACTTGGGTTTATTGCATATGAAAAAAATATGATGTTATTTATACTTTTAAGAAAAGGAAAGCTCTAGTTGAGAATGAGACATTAAATAAGTTGAAGTGTGTCAAATCAAACAATGGAGGTGAATACTACAATAATGAATTTGACAATTATTATTCATCCCATGAGATTTGTAGATATAAGATGGTTATTAAAACACCACAACAAAATGGTGTGTTAGAAAGGATGAACATGAAAATCATGGATCATGCAAGGAGCATGAAATTACATGTAGGGTTTCCCTTAAAATTTTGGGTAGATACTATGGATATTATTATTTACTTAACAAATAGAGGGCCTTCAATTCCTTTTAATGGTGGCATTTTAGAGGAAGCATGGACAGGTAAAAATGTAGACTATTCTTTTTGAAAGACTTTTGGTTGTGAAGCATTTGTCTATATTGATAAAGAAAATAGAACCAAACTTGAAACAAAATCCAAGAAATGTACTTTTATTGGATACAAAGTTAATGATTTTGGTTACCATTTATAATATTTTGAAAATTACAAAATCATTAGGAGTAGAGATGTGATATTTAATGAGAAGGTCATGTAAAAAGATCAATTGTAGGAAAAGAAACAAGAAAATCCAAATACGAAATATGTAGTACTTGATGAAATCACTGGAAATGAAATTCTAAAAGTGCTAGAAAATTAGAATGTGAAATAACTACAATAAAAAGAACCTTAAACTCCTGAAAGTGTAGTTAGAAGATCTACTAGAGTAAGTAGACTCCCTAAACAATATTCTCCTTCATTTTATTATTTATTATTGATTGATGGTGGTGATCTAAAAATTTATGAAGAAATAATGTAAGTAGAAACTACAAAGAAGTGGGAGCAAGGCATGAAAGAGGAGATAGATTTCTTGGTACATAACCAAACTTGGGATTTTGTTCAGTTGCCGGCAAGTAAAAGAGCATTCAAAAATAAATGGATTAATAGGTTGAAGTAAAAATATAGAGGCAAAAGGAGGTATAGGGCTAGAATTATTGTAAATGGGTTTTCACAAAAGAAGGTACAAATTTTGATGAAATATTTTCTCTAGTTATTAAAATGACTTCTATAAGAACTATTTTAAGATTGATAGTAGTAGAAGATTTGAACCTTGAATAGTTAGATGTGAATACTACTTTACTTCATGGTGACTTGGAGGAGGAAATATATATAGATAAACCATAGAGATATGAAGTCAAAGGTAAAGAGAAAATGGTGTGTAGGTTGAAGAAGAGTTTGTATAGCCTAAATCAAGATCCAAGGTAGTGGTATTTTAAATTTGAAATTTTTATGACAAAATAAGTTTATAGTAGATGTCATTCTAACAACTATGTTTATTTTAAGACATTAGATAATGACATCTATATTATCTTGTTATTTTATGTAGATGACGTGCTTATTGCAGGGTCTAATATGCAGGATATAAATGAGCTTAAAAGAAAACCAGTAAATTCATTTGAAATGAAGGATTTGGGAACTATAAAGTAAATCCTTGATATGAGAATAACAAGAGAGGAAAAATAGAAAATTGGCATTGTCTCAAGAAGATTACATCACGAAGGTGTTAGTCATGTTTAATATGCAAGATGCAAAACCAATGAGTACACCTTTGGTAGGGCACTTCAAATTAAGGAATAGTGTCCTAAAATGTAGGAAAAAATCAATTACATGTCCAAAGTGTCTTATACTTTAGCAGTTGGAAGTTTAATGTATTCTATGATGTGCATGATACCAAAAATTACTCAAAAAGTGGGAGTTATTAGAATATTTATGAATAATCAAGGAAAGGAGCACTGGGATGTAGTCAAGTGGATTATCAAGTACTTGATAGGGACCATTGATAGATAGTTGTGTTATGAAGGGTTAGATGTTACCTTATAAGGATTTTTTGATGCAGACATGAATGGGTATTTATATGAAATGAGAATCACCATAGATTATGTATTCACTATTAGAAACATAGTAGTTGGTTTGATTTCAAAATTTTAGAAGATAATTTCTTTGTCAACTACAGAGGTAGCGTATGTTGCAACTACAAAAGTAAACAAGGAGATGAAATGGATGCAATGGTTCATAGAATATTTGAGGAAGAAGTAGTAATATTTTAGGTTGTATAGTGATATCCAAAGTGTGATTCATTTAGAAAATAAATTACCATTTTACTCAAGAACCAAACATATACAATTTAGGTATCACTTCATTCATTCATTTTTGAAAGATAGTCAACTGAAGTTGGAAAAGATCCATATGAGTT
The DNA here is from genome assembly GCA_037957365.1 of Torreya grandis. Taxonomy (NCBI): domain Eukaryota; kingdom Viridiplantae; phylum Streptophyta; class Pinopsida; order Cupressales; family Taxaceae; genus Torreya; species Torreya grandis. Next base: position 1,952,171 of record JARHVA010003120.1, read on the forward strand.
AGATTCCTATATATATGATATAAAAATGTAGTCACAAAGGAGAATTTGTAGAGTTATTCAACTTCCATAGGTCTTAAGGGATAACAAGGAATATGAGAAACATGCTAGGTTAAAACTTCAAATAAAAGTCTAAGAGTTGTAGTGGTGGATTTGTATCAATCAGTCTTCAAGTGGGAGATTGTTAGATAGTTGAGCCTGATCTTATTAGAATGCCTAGTTCTTGATGGGGTGTGTATGGGGAATTTCTCCCTGAAAGTGAAAATTTTGTTCAAAATGCATTGTAAAATATTTTAATTTCATATTAAATATATGGTGTTCACTATTAAGTCATAGATCTAACAATAGAAATTAATTTGATACATTTTTCCCCTAATATTTAACCCTCCTTTGATATGGGGGAATTTTAATCATGGTGATGCACTGTGTGTGAGTGAAAAGGAGATTATAGTGGATGTATTTTAGGTTAATCCCTTCATTTTTTAGACTAAATAAGAGAGGAACTAGTTTTTTCTATGTGGATGTAACCCATATTGGGTGAACCATGTTAAATCTATGTCTCTCTTATATTGTGTTTTGTGTATTTTATTTCCATATTTATTTCATTAATATTACTCTACATTCTATATTATTAACATATTGTACATGTAATAAATAATTTATTATACAAACCTTGATCCTCTATACAATTAGGGCATGAGTTGAAAAGTGTGTTCATTAATATCGTAGGATGGACATCCTCAACACCATGATATGAAGAGAGTTGACTACATAGAAAAAATCTGAGGAGGGATCATGCCTGATGTAGTTTTCCGTATGATAGTGGCCTTGAGTGCCTTGAGTGTTCATGAGATTGTAAATCTAGAAAATCTAAGATTAAGGATGTTTTACATGGTAGTATGTAAAAGAGGGCAGAATAGGGATTAATAACCTTAATTGTGTTTAACTTGTTTCATGTTTTAATGTGTATTTTGCATATGATTTCCATGTATTAGATAGAGGGATAAAATTCATGTATTTATACCATTTTGTTGCTTGTGTGGATGATAAAATATGTCTAGGCTAACCTTAAGAGGCTTTAGTTAATCCATTCAAGAAAGCTAGGGCAAAGGAAATTAGCACCATTTTGGGAATAATAACACCATGTGGCACTAGTGTCCTTATAATGGTGCTAGTGTCAAGCTGGTAGAACACTAAGAATAAAGGGATATGATTGAGAAATAAGGTTTTGAGACTACTTTTAGACTGACTAGGGCCACCTATGGTCTAAACTAAGGTTGAATAAGTGTGATAATAGGCTCTAGGATAGGTCCAAGGCTAAGCTAGGGATAGGTAATCTCAATTATCACACTTAGCAATCAAATACCACTTTTGGGTGATTACAAAAAGGCATTAAAATAAAATTAAGATGATCCTAAGCATGATACAATAGAAAAGCAATCCCATTCTAACCCATCTCCACCTACATTAAATATTGATTAAAATTTAGAGATTTAATTGTATGATGGAGGTGTGAATGTAGGAAGGATAAAACATTAGATAACCCAACTAGGGGTTTATTTAAGTTTTCATTCAATTAATTAAAGTTAAAAAATTTATTTTTCAAGGTTAAAATTAATGAATCATGATTTTACATAGTTTAGGACTTATGCAGGCATACAAAAGTTAGTTCCATAAGAAGGATGTCTAGATGGGCATGTATATAATCGATTATGACGTCTTGATGATGTATCTTTGTGGATTCCATAATCATTTAAGGATGTTTTTCCTCTTATCTAATCCTAAGGATGTATATGAGGCTTGTTCTCATGTTCACTTCTTAGATATGGACAAGAAGAAGGCTCCATCTACCTCTCAAAACACTTCCAAGCAATAAGTTATTTAAAATCAAAATGACAATGGCGAATAGAAAGGTAATTTTAATGATAATTTTGTTTCTAAAAAGGATAATAAAATCAATTCTTATGTTTATAGTCATTTCTAGGATCAATTTTGGAATCTACATGCAAAATTGCATCCACTCAAGAACAAGGCTATGCATCCTCTCCAAGGTGGGAACAATGGTTACAACTCCTATGTGGATGACACTTTATATTTGGGTAGTAGTATTGTTTAAGAGAGTGAATTTTAAATATTTTCCATATTAAAATTTAGATAAAAAATACAAAAGTGGATTCTCTTTGTATACTTGTTCATTAGAAAATGTTTTAAGCAAGGAGTTAGTGGGCAAATTGAATATGGAAAATTAAAATCATCCAAAACCATATTCTTTTGGTTGGCTGAAGAAAGGTGTAGACATTAAGGTGACCAAGAAATTTAAATTTAAATTGGTATTATTTAACATTTCAATAATTAATTTATAGTTGATGTTTTGCATCTTGATATGTGTGGTGTAGTATTTGACAATCCTTACTTGTATATCTGAAATGATATCTTAATGAGGAGGTCCAATCAAAATACCATTTGGTAAATTATGGAAATAAATACATCATTTTATCCTTAAAAAGTGATTCTTAAATCTCTTTGGTAAGTGCCTCTCAGTCTAAAAATCTTATTAATATATACCTTGTGAAAGGAAGAAGTCATCATAGAATTCAATGAGGAGTTTTGAAGTTGAAATCAAATTACAATCTAAAGGAAAAATGTCCCATTAAACCAATAGATATTAATCATTTTGAACTATAAACTAGTGAAATATATGAATAATGATGATATAATATCACCTACAACTTTTATGAACATTTAATCTATTCCAAAGAATAATTGTGACAACTATGAATAATAAATAAATTTAAAGTAGGTGATAATTAATAGTGTGAGTCAAATTCGAAGTGGAAGTGAAATCAAAATATCATTAAGAAAAGTTTAATTTTAAGGATGAGGTGAAGAGGGAGGCCACACAAAATTAGGTATTCTATGAGAAATGATTTTATAGATAATGAAATGAAATTTATTCTAATAGATATGATATGATTCATTATACTAACATATTGGTTAGAGATGTGCATGAAATGGTTAGATATGTGTATTAACCATTCCATTATGGCTGATGTAGTTCAACCATGTTATGTTTATGATCCTAATTTTTCATATATTTTCCATGGATGAGAGATATATTTTTCATTTGTGTTTGATCATAATCTTGCCTTTATATTTTTCATTCACTTTTTTATCATAATCTTATCTCAATGCTCACATATAATGTAGATGAACAAGAGGAAAATAAGGACAATATAAAAATATAAGCAATTTGAGATAAGGGATGTAATCACCAAGGTGCAGTCCATCTAAAAACTATAGATTGTTTCATTTGTGGAGGGCCACATTATGCATGACAATGCCCACAATGTTCGTATATGTCACTAGCTCACAATCCATAAAAAAATGTTAGTAATTATTATTGCAACCACTAGATTCATCTAATAGTTAATATGTATTAGGTTGAACACCAAACCATTATGGTTGAAATTGAAGTAATATTGGTTCTATTTTTTTGTTTGTTTTTATAGACCCATGTGCTATTAGTTATTTTATTTCTCTAGTAACTATTGGAAGATATGTCTTGGAAAACATGCAATTAGATGGCCTAGGTAGTGTAAATATACCCTTAGGTGCTTAAGGTAGTCCATTACATCTTTGATAAGAAACTTTTATTTAAATTTCATAAATTTCATTAGTAAAGTGGACCTCTATTACACCATTCAAGGGTCATATGATGTAGTACTTGGAGTGGTCTAGTTAGAGACCCATAAGGTAGTGATGAATTATTTTGAAAGACATGTGAAATTATTGGATGATAATGATCATATAAAATTCAAGGGGTTAGAAGACCAATTTATTTAAGGTTTATCACAGTCATGCAACTCAAGTGATCAATGAAAAGTGGAAACTAATTTTACATTGTGAGCTTCTTAGAGGATGGAAATAGACCATATTTGAGTGACTTCCATATTTTTATAGAGTTTTTAGATGTGCTTCCTGAAGATTTTCAAGGATTACCACCAAAGAGAGAAATTGATTTCTCCATTGAGTTAGTGCACATAATTGAACTTATATCAAAGGCTCCAGATAAAATGATAACCCATTAATTGTGTGAATTAGGAGTGCAATTGTAAGATATTATTGTCAAATGTTTGATGAGACCCAACATGTCTCCATGGGGATCACCAATCAGATTTATCAATAATAAAGATGGATCACTGAGATTATACATTGATTGTAGATAGTTGAACAAGGCAACTATTAAAAATAGATACCCCTTGCTAAGGATTGATAATTATTTTGATCAAATGAGAGGATATAAAATATTTTCTAATATATATTGGTGACCAAGTTACCACCAGTGTAGAATAAATGAGAGTGACATATGAAAGATAATATATCATACTTGATATGTCCACTATGATTTTTTGTTGGTGCTATTTCATCTCACAAATGCACCACCTATGTTCATGAGTCTCATGAACAATGTATTTTACAAGTACCTAGATAAAATATGATGAAATAAAGCTCAAAGATCATGAGATCAACTATATGACTCATTATTTATAAATTTGTGTTGTAGTTCATGCATTGTAAATGTGGTGGCACTAACTCATTGTTTGAAAATTTGTACTCAAGACCGATCATTTGACCTTGAATCACATATATATCTAACGAAATTTGAATGATAGATAAAGGTGTTGGATGGAGTTTTTTTTTTTTTTGAGTATTATTTTCACATTGCCTACATAAAAGGGAAGGATAAAAAGTGGTAGATGCACTCATAAGAAGGCTACATTTACATTCCATGTTAGTTGAGCAAGAAAATTTGAGAGATCACATTTGGAAATTCAAAGACAAGATCCTTAGTGTAAATAAATAATGACATTAATTCAATATAATAAGCTCAAATATTGACCCAAGTATAGTGGTTATTCAATAGCATATCATGTACTTTTTCTATACCAACAATGCACCCATGTGCCAAGTGGTGTAAAATTAAAATATCATATCTTATTTGAAGCACATAAGGACTTCTATTTCACTCATCCTAAAGAAATGAAAAAATGTATACATGTTTTTGAACTTTGTATTATTGTCCATGAATGAAAATTGAAGTGGCCAAGTATGTTTCTCAATTCTTAGATTGTTAAAAAGTGAAATCTAAGATTTTAGAGTGAGTTGGCTTGGATGCTTATTGACTTGCCTTACCAGTCAACATGTATAGGATGCATGATGTTTTTCATGTTTTTGTGCTAACATAAATTATGTCTGACCCATCATATGTTCTCAATTATTATTCTCTAAATATGGATGAGGATTCCCTCAATATAGGTCCTGCAAGGATCTTAGGCTAATGGTTGCTTCAACATCGACACCATGAAGTTGATCAAGGGAAGGTCAAATGGGACCAATATATACCAAGTTCTTGTACTTGGGATCATGATTTTAAAATTCAACATATTTATCCACATATTTTTGCATGAACTTTGGGATGAGGTTTATTTAAGGAGGAGTATGTAATTCCCCACCTTGAGACCCCTATTTTGTAATTATAGGAATCACCCTCATGATTATTTTTATTTGATCATAACTTTTTTACTAGAGCTATGAACTATCATGAGACACATAAGGGGTCCTATATCCACAAATGATTAACAAATAAACATAAAACAAGGCTCACATACATCACATGGCCACAACTAGATTAATGATTACCACATCTTTAGCTAACAAGTCTCAAATACACCACAACAAGGATCACATGCATAACGAGATTTGAACCTGGGTGGAGCTAGATACAACCAAGCCACTTTACCAACTCACCAACATCTCATTATCATCACCATTATGATTATTATTATGTTATGTAATTATTAATTAGGTTACATTTTAAGTAAATAAACTCTATATTCTAATCCACACATTATTATATGTCGATAACACATGTGGATACATATATGTTTATGTGATTAGGATATCATAATTGGTATGAAAAACTAATTTCTCTAAGACATTTTAATATTTCTCTTCTGAATGATGATGTGGCATTACATTGTAATTGAAATGGGTATGTCATGATGGACTATGGATTTTACTTATCAATGCTATTGATTATTGATATTATGGATTCACCTTGTTATACCATAGATGTACTATGATGAATCTAGTTTTCTATGCAGATGATAGGAAAATAAATGTACATTTAATCGATGTTGAGATGAGTAGGTATGGGATATACACATTATCCATTGAGGTGGTATTTTGAGTTGACATGGCATGCAGAAGCTGTAATAATAGAGAACCACCATGTGTATAGTAAGATACCACATAATCATCCATAAATAAGCATGAAGTATAAAAGGATACATGACATGGGAATATACCAAATATGTGTTGAAAACACATTAAATACAATAAAGGATAATGAATGGAATTTAATTTGAATAAAGGGTATGAACTATTAGTGAGTAGGAAAAATAAATAATCATAAGATTAAATGAGGTAATAGGAAAAACTGCAATAATAATAGAATCCATGGGAAGGTAAAGAATCAAATAATGTACTCTTATCCCTATAATGGTGTAGGTAGACATAGAGTCTAAGTAGTTTATAAGAAGTAAAAGTTCACATACATTAGTAAATGTAGGAAGATTTTTGGTGAGACATTTCAACACAAAAATGAATGACCCTTTTTAAGAAGGATATAAAAATAAAAGCATGTCATTCATAAGGAGGATCAAGATGAATAAAGGAGAAAATATTGGAGGAGGATAGGAAATATTGTGAATAAACATAAAACAAGGGTATTGTGTGAAGGAGGTAATGCCCACATAAATGTTTTAACTGGCTTTAATTTTGTTTGTGATTTGACTACATGCAAAACCCATGATTTTTGTTATGAGCCTTATTACTAAATTTTATGGAGTTCCCTTGTTTAAGGATGACACTGAGTTTATGATCTTTGATCTAATATTTATTACTAGTAACCCCCCTTTTGTGGATTTTTTCTTTTACAAAAAAATGGCTAGATTGTTTTCAATTTTTATGATTATTCTTATTCTTATTATTTTGTTTTATTTTACATCCCCTGTGATTTATTTAGGTGGGATGAATAAAAAAGGAGAATAGGGATTGCATCTAGTATTTTTTTTGGGTTCATCGAGTATTCTTTGTTATGTAACATAGAGGCCTCCTCGAGAGCATAGAGGAGGGGGATAAGTTCCAAACTAGTGTTTTTAGAGGACATTGTATTTCATGGGGTGAGAAATATCAAACAAGAATATCCTAAGTAATATTTTTCATATGATACATGCCTTAATATCATGCAAATTTTGAGTTGATATGGGTTTGGGGAACCTGTACTACTATATCTTTTTCTAGCCTTATATATTTCTCTTCAGCTTGTACTATTATGATTCTACCTCTGTTGATTTGATTAATTGGGTTTTAATTCATTCTATACACTTTTTAGTATGAAATTATTGTAGGGACCATTGGATCAAATAAAACCATTCCCCCTACCTAAAATGTGGCACGTGAGGTTTGAGGGATTTCCCAATAATATTTGGGAAATGAATGAAGGGTTAGAAAAAGGTGGGTTACACAATCAATAATATATAGAACATTTAAAGGATTCCTAAATACCCCCTTATGGACAATATGCACTCATTATGAAGGTGGTTGGGTGGAACATGGCACCAAATCATATCTTAATTTGGTATTCATTTTAGCATTAAAATTCTATCCATGTACAAACAAATTTAGTAAAATGGTTCACACATTTTTATTTGCATTTCTATTTTATAACACTAAATAAAGAATGGTAATCATGTTTGTTTCCATTCTAGTAGGAATAAAATGCACACCATAGACATAATTATTTGTTTACATTATTAAAAATATATGTGAAACATATTTAGTACATGCTAGTAGAAAATAGATTTGGCTTAGATTCTGCCATGTGGTAGCATCTCAAGCACCTACGTGCCCAGAGGTGATGAGGTTGTACTGAGACCCTTAGGTGCCTGATATTCTACCATGTGGTATAATCCAAGGCTCTCAAGTGCCTAGAGGTGATATGGCTATGTCAAGTCCCTTTGGTGCCCAAGATGATACCATTGGTAGGATTTTGGGCACCTAGATACTTGGCAGTGATGGGATTTTGCTGAAACCTATGGGTGCCCAAGATTCTACCATGTGGTAGAATCTTAGTCACTCAGGTGCACAAATATGGCCGGGCTATGTTGAGACCCCCAAATTCTTAGGATGCTACCATGTGGTAGCTTCTCAAGCACTTAGGAGCCTAAAGGTGACAAGGCTATATTAAAACCCCTAGGTACTTGGGATGCTACCATGATGGACATAATAAGATGTAAGTTTGAGAAGTTTAGGGTCTGGTACTAGTTTTACATTATGAGAGATAGCATCAATAAAATATTTGATTCATAGCTTATGTATTTTGATGTCCACTGTGGCTTCTAGTTCCATGACATCTAGACTCTTGTTAATAGTAAAAATAAAAGGGGAATATTTGAGTTGTAGACTCCTATCCTAGAGTTGTTCAAAATAAAACATATGAATATAGCCAAGGTATCCATTTTAAATTCTATATTCATCCTTGGTCTACTTAGAAGAGTTGGTTGAAAGGGTGGTTTGGGCCTGAAAAAGTAGTTGGGGGCTACTGGAAGGAGACATAATAATAGGGTTTGAGCTATTTGAAAACATATTGGGTCAAAGTACCTTCAGACAAGTAGATAAAAATGATTTTTCCTTTCTATAATTCCTCCCCACTACATCCACATCATATTTTTGCATAGTCTTTGTCTTCTACCCAATTGAAGCCCTCTCTATAGTAGACACAAAAATGTTAGCAAACACAAGACTGGATAAATAATTTAAATTTTCCATCGGAGGGAAAATATGACAATTCAAATCATTTAATTTCAACATATTTGTATCATCATAATTAATTTAGGGGTGTTGAAATAATTATTTCCACATATGATTCATAGGGAGTCATATCATTTACAAACATATGCTCTAGGAAATTAATGACTTGAATATATTAGTTCCATAAAATATGACACAATTAACTTTTTATTTTGAGATGAGTGATTGGAGACATAAGTTCACATTACTCCCCTCAAAATGGGGTCATACATACACCACAACAGTTTAGGGTACCTTTTTATATAGTGAAAGTTAAACATGAGTATTTTTATAAGAATGCCACAATAGCGAAGGTTGTTAAGCAATGGTTCTTAACAATAGAATTATCTATTTACCTATTTAAGAAGTCGATTGGGCACTAGAATATCTTATACAAGTGTTGAACATGTTTCAAAAAAAATTCACAAGTTTGATATGTTAGTTATGGGCGTTAGAGACTCCCAAAGAAGAATTGATTTTGATTCAGTGTTTTTCAAAATTATAGCACTAGACAAAGTTTTTTATGGAATTTAAGGAAATTATTAACATGTGTATTCATTCTTATGATCATTTTAAAATTCAAAATTTCAAAGTTCAAATTTTTACAAGCCTTTATCTCAGTAGTGACTACATGTTGGCAATTGGCCATTGATGACAAGTACACTAGATTTTATAAACAACAGTGTAAATGGGTACATGAAAAAAAATTCATCTTATCTTCCCTATGGTAAGTCAAGGTGGACATTTAAAAGTAGGGGCATTATACAAACATATAATTTTTGTAAATTACTTGTTATTACAAATGTTTAAATACTTATTTGTGCATACGGGTCATCATCTTAATTTAGGGGTTAATTTGTGCTTACATGTGTATCTTTTTCTCTTTGTGTGATTTCATAGTTCTCTCTATTATTATATTTATCATTATATCCTTGCACCCATGGGACTATTTCTCTCTATTCTCTCTCTTTTATTATTATTTATTTTTTGTCAAACTTTTAGGCTCTATGAGTTCACCCTAGGAAAACTTGTACTACCTACAAGTCTACCTTTTTGCTTTTGTGGGCCCTTTTTCTCATATTTTCATATTTTATATGTTTGGATCAATTTTTTAGTATTTTTCCTTTTTTTTGGTTAGATTTTTTGAAATACTTAGTCATTAATTCAAATCATGATAAGCCTATATTTACAAATGGTCTATGAGCATTATAAGATCAAGTATCACATTGAATATCCTAATATTCAATTTAATTTCATGTTTAGTCACATCTAATAAATATTTATCTCTACTCAAAAGTATGCAAATCACATCATTTCATATTATAAAAAGATAAGGCCCAAACAAAATCTACTTACATCTCCACATAAGAAAAGGATGTGGAATTCCTAATTCGTATACATCATCTACACATTGAATGAACTACAAAGGATATGATTTTGGCATGAGGGATATGCAGCCTATAAGTCCACTTTGGTGGTTTTTCGACCCAACTAATTGTTGAGTTATTTTAGTTAATTCCAAATCTGGAACTGAAGTTTATCCCAAAAAGCTAGCATATTAGCTCTATCACATGAGAGTTAGGTCTCATGCACTCACCCAAGCACATAATGAAAGAATGGTTCATGAAGGTTTTGTAACATAATAATGTATGTTTGTTCATCTCTCATTATGAAATTCTACACAAGGACTATCTAATAACATAAATATACTACTACTATCCTTCTATTCCTATATATAACTATCATTATTACAAGGATTACCATCATTATCTAAAAATAGTAACTCAAAAAAGAAAAAGATACCAATAATAAGACAAAGTAATAAACCAAATCCAATTCCAACACTTAGTATATTTTGATATTCATAACACAATTTAGTAAAAACTAGTATCTCCCATTATATGTTTAATGAATCACAAGGCAAATCTTTATTATCTATTCTCTCCAAAATACCATCTTCATAAATGATTATAATAGGGGTATTTATACATGTTTCTCCCTGACCAAGGGTTACTTATCATTAATACAAAATTAAATGGTGCATAGACTCCCAACAGACTGAGAGTTGTCTCACTTTACAACAAGTTCTTCCTAAGGACCCAGGGCCTTATGCCACTAGATCCTCACTCTATGATAGATACTAGTGGCCATGTGTTCAATTATTGGTGAGTTGGTACAAAACTTCTAATCAAAATGGTTGAAGTGTTCCATATGAACCATTATTATAATTACTCCCACTTACCACATGCTCCCCTAGTCTTCCACATTCATTTTGAGTCCAATGTTCTTAGGTTCTCTGTGACTAGTTCTCCTTTGACTGGGTCCTCTTTTGTCAGTCCCTTATTTGTTGTCATTTTCTTGCACCCAATAGGTCCCACACCATGGTTATTTCATTCCTGATAGTTACATGCCATGGTTCTTGCATGTCATGTTGGTTATGCACCAAAATAGGATAATACTTATCCAAAATTCTAGGTCCAACATCACCCCACACTATTCCCTTAGTCTATTCCAGACTAAGCCATGCTATCATCTTCAAAAAATTTCGGCCCCTTTTACTTGAGTTGCTTCTTCAAATCATCCCAATAGGACAATGTGTCAAAGACTTTGGCAATTATTCCTTTTATGGCCTCTATGTATGCTTTTAACTTCTTGGGTTGGGTTGGAGTATTGATCTTTTTCACCTGTTAGTCTAGAGCTATGCTAGCATCCTTCTAGACATCTTATAATTTAGATACCTCCTTGTCAATTTATCCTCAGATAATGGCAAAACTTGCATTCATCTATTGATGATGGTTATTTATTGCTTCCTCCATCATTTCTACATCTTTGAATGTTTTTGTATGCTCGACATGGTATTTTATTATTAGTACAATATTAACTAACTACTACCTTAGGATTTCTTTATCTTGGAGCCAAGCCTCCAAGAATTTATTAGGGCATATTAAGCATGAAAAAATGCCATCTTAAATGGGGATAACTTCCCCAACTCTCTCTATCGAACATTTTTAGACATCAATTGACATGGTGAATTATTCAATTTCTTTCCCCTCATCTCTTAACATGGGTCATTCCTTGCACTTCTTGAGCATTAGTTCAACTGAGGTTTCTAACTTTTCAATGGCATTCCCATCTAGAGGTACACCATCTACAAGTGTTGGATCATCTTTCAAATTTTTTTTACAAAGGTTTAAAACCCTTTATTTTTCATTCATGGCCTCTTGGATGTTTTGTTTCATAGAGGTCACTTCCTCGATAAGTGATTACTTCTCTACAAGCACCTTATTATACATTTCCACTACCTTAACATGTTTTTGTTCTATTGTGCATGTATCAAAATCCAAAAAAAAATTGTCATGTTATTTCCATGCCCTATTTTAAAAATTTAGTGCTTACCAATAATGGGGTGAGCCTTTATAGATCAACCCTCATTAGGTATAATAGTCTTGGAACATCCAACCTAGAAAAAATGCTATCTAATGGGAGGTCAAACTCAGGCTCCTCACTATAAATCTCTAGAAGGACACTTGCTTCTTGGTATCTAGGTCACATCCCTGGGGTAGAAGTGTGGACAAATATAGAGGTCCTTGTCTTCTATGTCAAACTGGTAACATCTGCATGTAGTGGTCAACATTCTCTCTTCCTAATCTTTTGATTTGGTTGGTCCCTTTCCATTGTTTGGGTCCCACTCGAGCTCAACCTCTTGTTGGCTTCCTGTGTCCATCTCACTAGCTCCCATTCCATTAATATCAAGTTAGGAATAATTTAATGGGGCCTTATATACTAGGGATGGATTATTTTTATATTTTTATCTCAAGCTATAGATCTACACCTGAGGGGACTCCTATTGGGGTGCTTACCTTAGAAGATATTATGGGGCAGATCTTATGGTAGTCCTTAGAGATACTAGGGTTGAAGGTGGAAATGGAGGTAGAGATGGTGGTAGAGAATGTGGGGGATTGGGTTGAGGAGATAAAAGGTCAGGGATAGGTGAGTAGAGAGGAGTGGAATGAGTAGGGGATGGTAAAGTAGGAGGAAATGAAGTGTGAGGAGGGGATGGAGATGGAAGAGGTGGTGAAAGTGAAAGGTGAGGTGGAGGTAGATGAGATTTGAAGGGGTAAGAAGCAACAAGTTTGAAGGGATGCACCTTTGACATCCTTTGTTACTTTTATGGGGCTTGCTACCCACTTGAACTTGTGCTCAGTTCCGGTTGCTTCTTCCATAGTTATGGTTCCTGTGGGAGTTTTCTTTGGGGTCTCTATCTTGAGTGTACTGGTAGGGGTATAACATAAATAATAATTTGTGAACTTGCTTCCTAACTAAAATATCCTTAACCTTTATGTCAGTTAAGTCCATCTCTAACCTCTCCACATAGGCCTTCTTAACTTGATATACATAAAGTTTTTAGAGGGTATGGAGCTCCACATGGATCCTTTCCACCTGTAAAATGATCAATTATGCATCATATATAAATCTATGAAGTACCATGTGGAGAAGGCATGTGGCAGCTTGAGCCATGCTAAAAGTTTTCTCGATGGATTCATGTATATTTATGCAAGGGAGTAATATTGCTTTACAACAAATTGTTCTTGATCTGAAACCAAGGGGGTAAGTCCTTTGGGATGCACCATTCATTTCAATATGCCACCTTCATCCTATAAAACCAATACCTCATCTTTACCTTATATGATGGGGTGATATGGTAGGGACAAGTGAATTCTTTGAAGAACTCAGTGGGGGAATTGTGAGTGGGAGGGTACACCCACTTTAATGAACCTTAACTATAATCTAGTACCCCAATTTCATCAAATACCATTAATAAAAGAATTTCTCCCTAGTGAAACCTATACTTGGGCATATTATGGTCCCTCTCTGCATCTTAAGTTATTTTGTGGACAAAGTACAATGCCCAATTATATTTTAGTCCCTATGAGACTTGGTGAGCAATGTAAAGGTGAGCCATGTCCACCTCTTTCCAACAATTAGTCCATCTAATCTTGGTGTAAATGATCTATGTCATGATTCAGAGGGTGGCATATTTCAGATTCTTGATATCCATCATGTGCCCCTACTTTTGATACATTATCACCATGGTGGTCTTTGGTATCTCCTCCATGTCATCCAAGTCATCGATAACACTCAACCTAGAGCACTAAAGTCCGATGACTTTGATAATTATTTTTGGGGTGATCTTCATGCTATGCCCAGTGAAGTAGATATAGTCCCCATTGAAGCATGAAAGGAGGAACTATACTACTTTAATAGGTTTACAAAAATATGGAAAATCAAAGGGTTGGAAGAGGCCTGCTTGGTCTAGCTAGTTTTAAATGGACAAGTCATAGACCACTTGATTTTTTGTATTGGTGGTCTTGACCTATTAATCATGTTAGAGATCCACTTGATTCCCAAATTGGTAGTGGTTATAATCAAATATGGTGGCAATTAATACTTTGGATAACCAATTCTCTATGTGTAAGACCGAATTTGGGTATTGCATCTCCTCTATCAATAGAGATAGAGGTAGAGATGTTGGGGCATCTTATGATGCTAATGTTTACACCTACTTCCATTTCTTTACCATCTTTCCCCTTTCTTCTTCTACATGTTCTCTCACTTCTCCTTCCACGTGTTATACTTGTTATAATCTCTACTCTTATTTCTTTGGAGCCTCTTCTCTAATGGGAAACCAATCTCTTCCACTCACCTCTTCTTCCTCTAGTATAGTTGGTAGCTTCTCAAGTCTTTTGGCCTTTTTCTTAGGCCACATTACCCTTCTTGGAGCTTAAATGTTAACACATGACCATCCCACATTCCCAAATGAATAAGTGGTTGCAAACCAATTTACTTCATATTTTTGAGCTTCACTCTTTGTTAATGGTGGACATACAACCTGAAACTCCAAAAACTTTCACTTTTGTTCACCAAGTCAGACTTAACAATCTATCTTCTCACCTAGGTAACAACCTTCATGACTTTTCTAATGATGTAAACACTATGCTTTACTTAGGAATTGAGTGATTTGATTTTAGTGTGATCTCTGGTTTGTTGCTCAATCTTCACATTAGCGCTTTGAAAATTAACCCAAGGTAAAGTGTAAATTGGCTTTAACATTCTTATTTATAGGATCTTCAAGGGGGTATAACTTCATTAATTCCTTCCCTCTTCTTATCACTTCATAATCATAAATGCAAATCTTTTAACAACCATCATATTTTGAACCTTTCATTATGCATTTAATGTTTTAATGGTTTCATCTCATCACATCCTTGGCACATTTCTCAACATAATTAACCTTATTGCATCAATGGCACATCTATTCTCGTGCTTTTGTTTGAATTTGGAGACATTTTTATGCTACCCTCTTGATGTAGTGGAAGATATTTATCCCTTTTTAAATTTCTAACATATGATAGGAACCTTACCCATTAATGGCTTAAATGGATCCCACACCCTTAATAACTTATATGCCTATATAACTTACGTGCCCAATTATCTTACGCACCAATTTACTTGCACACTTTTTATTTTTAACCTTTCATGACTTCTTACACCACACTAAAATAGTTTGTGGTCCTCCATAAAAACAAAAACATAGAAACACAAAATTTCATAAAGAAAGAGTTGCACACAACCAAGGCAAAACTTTTATTAAAAGTAGGAAATCCTAATCTAATGACATAATCCTTATTGATTACAAAATATAAAATTTTTTTGATGTGAAATATGGTCGAAGTTGACTCCCATTATAGTTTCCTCAGAGGAATTGACCATTTATTCATTATAACGAACATGCCCTTGTAGGTCGAATACTATGTTTTAAAAATGGGCCATCCCAATGGATATGGAGATTTACAAAGTGGAACGTGAACTTAGAATCATATAATAAGACCTACATACCTAGATAAAAAAAATTGTTCTTGATATGGTGATCATGCCATGCCTTCTGCTTACACTTTTCTACATCGTGGCTCTAATGAGAAAGGAATCGGGTCTCATCTAATTACATTAAAATATCCAAATGTACTTTCAAGGATGTATCATCATCCAATTTTCCTATGTGCATAATCTGGAGAGATGGACCCAAGAATTCTACTATCATCACTACTTCCTTGTCATACACCAAGTTGAATGGTGTGATTTTGTTTAAGCATTTGTAGGTAGTTTCGTAGGCCTAAAGTACTGTAGATATCCTATCATCCTAGTTATTCTTTCCAACATTGCAAATTATTTTTAAAGTGGCATCGAGGGTCTTATTAAAGGCTTCAAAATTTCCATTGTCCTATGGGTGGGAAGGTGTTATCTTGTGGTGTGTGATCATGAACTCAGATAGTAAGATGTGAATGGTTTCAATCAAAAAGTGGGTTTCTTGATCACTAGTAAAACTCATGGGACACCTGAACCATGTTATAATATTCTCATAGATGAACCATGTAGTAATAGTTATGGTGTAATCCTTTATCAGTGTTACTTTAGCTTAGTGTGTAAGGTAATCAATTGTTATAATGATGTATCAAAAATCCATTCATCATCTTGTTGGAGTGATGGGCCCCACAAAATCAATAGCCCATTTTTCAAATGGTTCTTGAGAAGGGATGAGTCATAAAGGCATAGTATATCTTCTATTGATTTGCCTATGTATTGACATATATCACATTGCCTAACATATGCCTTATCATCTTGAAAGAGAGTTGGCTACCAAAGCCCAACTAGGAGAACCTTGCATGTGGCATATTCTCTATCATAATGTTTGCATGTAATTCCTTCATGAAATTCACATAGTACCTCAGGGCACTCATGTTGCATTACATAATGGTGAAGTACCCAATCATGGTCCATTTTGTAAAGATCTCCTATTATGAAATGGAAGGGTGCTACATGGACAATAAGTTTATTTTTCTCTTGTGATGTGAGAGATTCAAGCATAGATCCAATGTTTAAAAATGCTATGATGTCTTCCATTTCTTCAGGTAACCATGCAAATTGGAAGAGTTGTACGTTAGGAAGATCATCCTCTATGGAACATGGGGGTTATCCATTCTCAATCTAGGATAGGTGGTTAGGTTTTTAGTTAGCCTTTTCAGGTTTTACCATTACAAAAAATTAGAATTCTTGAAACAACACTATCCATATGCAAATCCTCCCATGCAACACTAGTTTGTTAACTAAGTATTTTAAAGCCACATGATTTGTGTAAAAAATAAATGGAGTGGTTAACATGTACTATCAAAACTTTTGCAAGGCATAAACCATAGACAAATATTTACATTCTATGGTGGTATAGTTTTGTTTAGCTAGTGTGATCTTCTTATTCACAAAGTAAATGGGGTGATCCAGGTGACTGTCACCTAGTTGTGCAAAGATTACACCAATATCCATGCTAGATGCATCCACATGGACATGAAATGGTTGTGTCTAATATAGGAACTACAAAATTAAGTAGTGACAAACTTTTCTTTAAGTGTTTCAAAGGCTGCCTTACAAGAATTAGTCCATATGAACTGTTCATTATGCTTTAGAAGTTCTTTTAGGGGCACAAGAATTTTGGCATATCCATGAATGAACCTTCTATAATAACCTATATGCTTTAGGAAGGCATGCACTTTAAACTAGGTATTAGGCATTGGTAGGTGAAGGATCATAGATACCTTCCTTAGGTCCAACAGAAGTCCCTCTTTACACATAATATGCCCCATAAGTACACCAAAAGGCATCATGAACAATCGCTTCTTCAAATTTAAGGATATCTATAACACTAAATAGTGCTCAAACATGAGTCTAAGATTAGCACAATGGTCCTTGACCAAACCATATACTATCTAATCATATAAATAAACTTGGAGGAACTTGTGAGTGAAGTCCTTAAAGGCTTTAACTATTATACATGAGAACACTGCTAGATCATTTTTCAATCTGAATGACAATAATATATGCAAATGACCCCCATTAAGTGGTGAATATTATTTTAGGCTATTCTTCCTTAGCTATTTATACTTAGTGGTACCTTGAGAATCCATTAGTAAAGGAGTATACTTTAGAACCCATAACACCTTCAAGGATTTCCTTCATGAATCTCATTGGAAAGGGATCAGTCACACAAGATGCATTGAGCACTGTATAATCCTCACAAATATAGATACATCCATCCTTTTTGATACTGATCACCATGGGACTGACCCAATAATATTCAGCCGTTGTAGTGATTACTCCAATGTGGATCATACTATTAATCTCTTCCTTAACACGTGCTTGGAGATTAAGATTAATTTTGTATGGTCATTTTTTCATTTCTCGAACACCATCGACTAGTTTGATATGCATTTTCCCTAAATATGGGTGGATTCCATTCATTTTTCTATAGTTCCTTGGGAAAACATCCTAGTATTCCTTGAATAATTCAAATATTTGTGATATCTCTATATCAGTCTATTAGTTTCCTAATGTATCTATCTTCAGTTCTTTTTTTGTACCAATATTGCATTAAACAGTTTGAATAGGTCCATGATAGGAGTTATCCACTTGAGGACATGTGTTTTGAATAGTTTATGTGCCAATGCTTGTATAAATATCTAAATTATTGGTCATGGGGTTGAATGAAGTAAACCCTTCACCTTCGTCTACTTGAAAAATGAGTTTTAGCTTTCCCAAGCCAATCTCTTCATGCCATTCTTCATTAAAAATTAGAGTAAGAATAGGAGCTATAGGTGTTAGAGGCTCATCAAATAGGTGTAGATGTTCCTCAAGTTCCTAATGGATGTTCTATAGGTGGTCTTCTAAAGGACTTGGGTATCCGAGAACTGCTTCATGCATAGCCTAGAGAGTAAGGTGCAAGTCCATCCTTAGTAAGGAATAAGAGAGTGTCGATGTCATGGTTTCCTTCATTAATTTATAGAACTTAGTTATTATGTGTCACTCTTCATGCATATACCAATCCCATGCCCATGTGTGTAAGGTTATATAGAATTCATGGACCCATAGGTACTTTGGTAAGTATGTTTCCTCATTTTTCCATATTGTCTCATAGGATTTAATGTGAGATTTAGGTGCTTGCATGCTATTATAGATAAGTGTTCCCCTAACCTTATTGTCATGATGAAATCTATGGTGTAGATCATATTACACTTGATCCCAGTATAGAAGGGACTCTTTATGAGTATACCACCATCTAGTGATGGTGTCATCAAAAAGGTCATATAATGACCTCATTCGATCATTTTTAGTATGATATAACTCTTCCAGATGTTAGACAAAGTCACATACCTCCATTTATCCTTGAAACTATGGGACTTCATCAAGTATTTCTAGTGGTGGTGATATTAGTGGCCCTCTCATTGCTAAACCCATGAGGCAAACAAATTTGGGATGTTTGTAGAATGGGCATAGGAGGTTCTTATGACTATTGATGGTGCTATAGACTCTCCCAGTGAGATCATAATCACCATGGACCCAAAAATTACATGCATTAATTTTAGTGTCAAAATTCAACTAGGTATCTATCCATCATAGAATACCATCTAGGTTAGATCACGTTGCTCATCATTTCAGGATGTGACATTGTATAAGTGGTTGATGTCTTCATCCATATTGATAGGCTCTATATAAGGGTGTCCTTGCGCTTGATCTAATGGTATTACAATGCATTGATCAGTGTTCTCAAAGCTAATGTAGCACTTTCAAAGCTTAGGTCTACATTATTCTCATATTACCAAAGCCTTCCTAGTAGGGTTGGGTAATTATCAACTTTAGCTAACTCTAGAACCTCAAAATTTTATTTGAATGGTACTCTAAGTATGTCGACTATGGAATTCTTGAGGACCCCAATCAAGTGAACACAAGTCTTATTAGACATGAATAATACATGAGGTGAAGGTCATAGTTATAGACTAGACATTTTTCACCAAGCATACATGGTGAGGGCATTAACTTTTGCTCCAATATCCACTAAAATGTCCTTGATTAGCCATTTATCAATGGTAGCATTAGCCATGATTTCTTTATCTTTTAGGGAATTAGATGAACTAAGAGTGTCCTGATGTCAAGTATGATTTAAATAATGGTATTCACTTTATCTAATGATATGAGGGTGAACCTCATTTGATAACTAGGCTTTAATTTTAAGCCAAGCACTGCATTATGGGATAATGTTCACATCCAATATTCACTTACATAGTTCTTGGAAGTCTTCCCATACCATAGGTTGGAGTTTAGCTTCCCTTTGCATAGTAGTATATTACATTAAATCTTTGTCTTTGAGGAACTGGATATCACCTTGGAGTTCTTGAATGAGTGCCATCATGTTTGGGAGAACATCCTTTTGTTGTTGAGCATTATGATACTTTTGAACTCATCATTCTTCTTGATGTACCTTCATAATCAGATTAGTTGACTGGGTTTGTCCCCCACTATGGGTGGTAATGTTTACTTGTTGGATGATGGTTAGGAATGCATGCCATGGATTTATCAATTTGAATCATACCATCACCCTTTTCATTTTGGTCTTTGGTGATAATCGCATATAGGTCAAGACGCTCTTCCAATCGATGGTCCTTTTTGAAAAATGCACATGTCAAGTACTCTAGGCTGTCTCTTTGATAATGGTTTGAAGAACCACATTTGTAACAATTTATAGGTGGAAACCAACCACCTCTTCATCCTCATCTTATTCCTCACCCATGATAGCCACCATTGTCTTTGGTATTAGTGACTGATGTTTGGCATGTGCCATGCACTCGAGCTTTATGGATATCACTGATCAATTAGTAGTCATTGGTGTCATGGGTGTAGGTATCAAAAATATATAATAATTAGACACCTTAGTGTTCATATCCAATTTCAAAAGAGGACAAGAACAAACATCATGTTCTTCATGGTAGATCTCACATGTTTGTTTCATTACTACACCGATGTTCTTACATAGGCAGTTATTCCTCATATGTCCTACAGTTTCACAGTCGGTACACTAGACACCATTGTGTGTTTCATGTGCATTATTGGCTATTATCTTATCTATCTATGATGTCATTAAGCCTATTTTATCTTCCATAAAGGGACTAATCCTAGTGTCAATACTTTCAAGAGCTTTAGCATGGAGGGTAGCTTCCAAGGCCTCATGTGCATTGGTGAAGGTCCATTATGATGGGGTCCACTAGAAAGGTAGTAAAATTTTACACACAGACCATTGTGCATATTAGGCAACATTAATTTTAAAATAAAATTTAGTCAATAGAGTTTTAAACCTTGCATCATACTCATATACATTCTTTGTAAGTCCTTACTTTATGTCTTTTAACATTGTTATACTCTACTACTCAAATTCAAGAATGTCGAACTCCTGAAGAAAATTTGGTTTGAGCTAATAAAAATTAACCACCACTTATTGTGGGTCAAACTTATGGTATCACTTATGTGCACATTCTAAGAGTGTAGTTATAAACTAAGTGGATTTATGTTCGAAAGATGTGATGGAGATGATCAACTGCATTCTCCACCCCTCAGTATTTAGGTAAGTATAATGTCATCTCATAATAGATTATGGTCAATTGAGGCGTTTGGCCATGTGGCTACTAGGATCCTCCAGCTTTGTTGCTTGAGGTGGGAGCCCATTGCCTCCTATACCACCACCTAATCCTCTTCCAATGCCTCTAATAGTAGTTCCCATAGTATGAGGTGCAATAACTAGTTGGCTACCTAAAGTTGGGCCTATATTTTGTCCTTGAAGACTAGTTCCACTTGGCATCCCAAGTTGTGCCATAGAATTCCATTGAAGAGGGAAAGTTAATGTTAAATATAAATGAGCCTCAATTAGATCAGTTTCAATATTTCTTGTCATTTCAACTTTTGACTCCAAACTCTTTGTATCCCAATTTTGAATGTGTACTTTGTCTAACTCAAAGGCATAAGTATACATGATGTTGGGGGAATTAGGTGGGTTTAGAATTGGTTCTTCAATTCTATCCATCTAGCTTATTTCTCTTTTAAAAGATATAAGTGGAATATGATGCAAGTCAAAAGTGATGGGGTCCTCATGTGTTTTCACTTCCCTGTGGCTCCTAACAACACTTCATGAGTCCTCTTGGTCTCTCCCTCTACTACTAACTCCTATTATCCTTTTCTAATATTGATCATGTTTACATTTTTTTAGTCCTCATTAACTATCTACCATTATGAACCCACAATATTCTATCCACCATTATTCGCCCCCTCTAAATGTGTGGCTCATGAACAAGAGGATTTAGCTATCCATTGGCATAGTTTCCATTTTGAGATCAACAAACAAATTTTTTATCTCAAAAGTGAAAATCCTAAGATAATGACCCTATATCTCTCAAAGGAATTAGAATTTTGCTTCTTCAGGACATGAATAAGTGGTCATAGCATACTCTAGAATGTAGTTATTCCAAACTCCTTTCCACCAAAAGTTGACTGCTCATGTCCATGGGATTCTAAGTCATGTTAGAGCCCTCTAACATTCTAGTGTCCAAGACTACCTTTGTCCAAGATTCATTGATCTTCCTTGCACATATGTGAGTAGCCAAGTATGTAACTGAACCGGGAGCTCTAAAACTAAAGTTTCATACAAGGGATTGTAGATATTCTATGCCACCCACTAACATGCAGAGATTCTTGGTCTAAGATAGGGAATTACAAACCTATCTTTAATACTGATAACCCATTCTTCTATATTTTCCAGCATAATATGCTCAAAAAATTTCCCATAACTATGCTTCAAATGTTTCATGTCTTGGTAATGGAACCAAAATGTTAGGTTATTTTAGTTAATTCCAACTCTGGTCCTGAAGTCTATCCCAACAAGCTAACGTACTAGCCCTATTATGTGAGAGTTAGGTCTCACATGCTCACCTGAAGTGCAGAGTGAAAGGCTCATTCCCAAAGGTTTTGTAACATAATAATGTTTGTTTTTTCATCTTTCATTATGCAATTCAAAACAAGGACTATCTGATAATAGAGATATACTACTACTATCTTTCTAGTCCTAAATGTAACTATCACTATTACAAGAATTACCATCATTATCTAATAATAGTAACTCAAAAAATAAAAAAGATACCAATAATAAGACAAAGTAATAAACCACATCCATTTCTAGCACTTAGTGTATTTCAATATTCATAAAACAATTCGGTAAAAACTAGTATCTCCCATTATATGCTTAATGAATCACAAGACAAAGATTTATTATCTATTTTCTCCAAAATACCATCCTCACAAATGATTATGATAGGGTTATTTATACATATTTCTCCTTGACCAAGTGTAACTTATCATTAATGCAAAATAAAATGGCGCACAGACTCCTAACAGACTGAGAGTCATGGTTCTTTATAAAAAGTTCTTCTTGAGGACTTGAGGCCCCATGCCCCTAGATCTTCGCTCTATGTTAGATACTGGTGGCCATGTGTTCCATTCTTGGTGGGTTGGTAAAAAACCTCTAATCAAAATGGTTGAAGTGTCCCATATGAACCATTTTTCTAACTGCTCCAACTTCCCATGTACTCCCCTAGTCTTTTGTATTAATTCTAAATCCAATGTTCTTGGGTTCTTTATGACTAGTTCTCCTTTGATTGGGTCCTCTCATGATGGTCCCTTCTTTTCCATCATCCTCTTGCACCATTGTCCTCTTTCACCCAATAAGTCCCACACCATGCTACTTATGTGCCTAACAGTTACATGTCATGGTCTTCTCGTGCCATGATCTTTCCACATCATGCCAATTATACACCAAAATAGGACAATACTTAGCCAAAATTTTGGGGCTAACACTAATTTTTCTTGTCTCTTTTGGAATGACATCTCATTGGGCTAAGTTAGGTCAAGAACAAAGACAATAAATTTTGTAAACTTTCTTAGTGAAATATGAAAGCAAACATATATGTAAGTTCAAAATAAAATAGTGAAGAAACTTTAAATAGCATAGATCCTAAAACTCTACATAGGTTAGACTTGGTGCACAAATATTCTAGATGATGAGTCTACTTAGGTCAAACTCATAATAGGTGAAAAGACTACCTAAGAAATTTAGATTCCATAAATATTTGGTTAAAAAAATTCACACTCATATTCTTGGCTCACTTATCTATAATTAATTAATGTGTGATCATTCCAACTCATTTACTCTTCTTTTAATTACACTTATAATTGTTACACTCTATTTGAGCCATGTTCCTAACTTTAACAATATAATAATCTAATTTATTTAATTTATTATTTTATATGCTTAATTTTATTCATTAGTGAATTTAATTATCCTTATTTAACATAAACCTAAAATTAGGGTAAATAGGCATTCATTGTTATTCACCCTATGAAAAAAATGTTTTGTAAGAATATTCTTCTATTACAAACAATATATTTGATAGGAATATCCCATGACATTAATTATTATAAATTACACTTATAAAAAATTATATATACTAATAACTATGTATTGAAAAGGTTAAAATGATGATAGAGTACCTTGATGCCTAGAGGTGATGGGGTTGCATCGATACCTCTAGCTGTTCAGAGATGGCCAAACTGTGTTGAGACCCCAAGGTGCTTGAGATGTTGCATGTGGAATCATCCTAGGAAACTAGGTTCTTATAGGTGATAGAGTTGTGCTAAGACCTATACGCACATGAGACACTACCACATGGTAAAATATAGAGCACCAAGGTGCCCAAAGGTGATGGGGTTGTGTTGAAACCCCTAAGTGCTAGGATTCCCAAGGTGCCCAAAGGTGACTAATTCTAAATACAAATTTTATTTAACATATGGAAATGAAATATATAATAGATATAAATCAAATAACAACATTCATCTAAAATTATGATATTATTCAATATTGTGTCTTCAAATATATGGACAAAAAATATCAAACAATGAGGTTAATCCAATACTGTGGTATGAAACAATACTAATACCAATTCTGCTATATATGAACATTGAGCAATATCATATGTGATATAATCCATAATGAATAGATAAAATAAGATCAAGTAATAAAATATGCACATTAATTGTAACACAAAATTAATATATTAATAAATGACATTTGCTTGGAAAGAAAACATATCAACACAATTTCATAGCTAATAGATTCAAATTGAAATTGAGTTCTATGTTTACAAAACATTCTAATTAAAATGTATGATACTACCTTTTGTTAAAATATTTATAATTACCATGTAAATACTCAAATAATTAAATCTAATACAAGTTTAGTCGAACAATACATCCACTTATCATTAGTAGATGAGATCTTCATCTTCTTAAAACCTAGCAAAGAAATATAAAATTATAGACAAGAAACAAAGTATTATGAAATTTTTTTATGTAAACATTTTCTTTGTAGATTTCATTTAGGATTTTACCCCTAATCATGTTTACCATAGTTTAGCATGTTATCTAAAAAAGGATGTTTATACTCAAGTTGTTGGTATCTTGCAACACATTGGAAAATAGAGTAAACAATTAGTTTTTATTCACATTCATATATAAGCAGAAGAAAATTGAAATTCAATGCAAACATATGACTAAGAATTTAGAAGTTTAGATAATATTTTCAATTTCTATAACTATTTAGTATTTCAACTGATTTGACTAACTTGTTAATAGATATGATGATGTTATTCATGGAAAGTATGAAATCACTATGTAATTGGGTGCCTAGAGGTTACAGGGATATATTGAGACCCCAGGGTGCCCAAGATGCTCCAAAGAACCTAAATGCTGAGAGGTGATGGGGATAAATCAAACTCCTAAATACCTATGATGCTACCATGTGGAAGAATTCTAGATGATTGGGTGCCTAGGGTGACAAGGCTATGCTTAGATTGTCAAGTGCCTAAGATGTTGCCACGTGGTAGGATCCCAGATACTGGGGTACTTATAGGTGAGGAGATTGTGTCAATATCCATGGTTATAAGTGTAGACACTAAAAATGTGTCTGCACCTTGGTCATCTTTCATTCTCCCCCCTTCTCCGCCTCGACCTATATCCTAACCTTTGTCCTAGTCCCCTCCATTCATTAAATTAAAATAACTTAAAATATTTTAATTGAGTGGCCCCCTTTCCACCTCACCCTTGCCACCTTGGATCCTCCCTTGGATCCCCCCACCTCCCTCCTAGCTTTTATTATCCCAAATCTCCATTTTATCTTCCTCCCACGCCCATTAAGCATCCTCATGACCATTCTCTCCATGACCCCTCGACCCGGCGGCGTGCAAGAATGGACAGAGGCTATTTTTAGTCTCTATCCCCATTCTGCCACTACTGACGTCAGCTACCCTGCAGCTGACGTCGGTGATTCTACCAGTGTCGACAGCCTTCAAGACCACTTCCTGCATCCATTGCAGAGGCCTGGCCCCTTGAGCTCGCAAACAGAATCCTCTTGGCATTTTGGCATTCGACTCTCCTCCCTCTGGACCTTGTGCAACAACAACAACAGGTGCAGGGACTCTTGATCAGAGATTTCCTCTTACAACAA
This sequence comes from Torreya grandis, assembly GCA_037957365.1. Classification (NCBI taxonomy): domain Eukaryota; kingdom Viridiplantae; phylum Streptophyta; class Pinopsida; order Cupressales; family Taxaceae; genus Torreya; species Torreya grandis. The sequence continues at coordinate 1,978,563 of JARHVA010003120.1, forward strand.
GTCTTCTGTGGCTCCAACAATAGCTCCTCTGTTCTTCATTCAGCGAGCCCAAAAGGTAAGCAGGTTCATCATTTTATTTCATTTTTTTATTTAGTTTCAGTTATCTCGCATATCCACTATCTCCTACTTCCTCTGTCCTTCCCCCTGAGAGGCTGAAAAGCCTTCTCAGAACCTGTCCTCTATCCATCTTCCTCTCACCCTGTCACCCTTTCAGTGTAGTCCTAGACAACTTCCTCATCCCTTCTGCCAACCAAGACCCTACACAGGGCATCTAATCAGACCCAGACCATTCCCCAAACCATTCAAGCACGTCCATAGACTCTGTCTCAGACTAGTTCACGAACCGGACCCATCCACAGGCCAGAAAACCCGACCAGACCCGACTATAGGCCACTGCCCCAACCAACGCCGGTCATTACCCAAACCGACGTCGACAGGATAATTGACGTCGATAGCCCAGACAACTGATGCTGGCAACATTCCTAACCTCGGCGACTGTGATCAGGCCGACAACTCCTTTTAGGTAAACATTTGTCTTCTTTTTCCTTTTTAGTTTGTTATCATTTCAGTACTCTGGTATTCTATCCTTTATCAGTATTTTATCTATCTTTTACCAGTGGATTGACCTCCCTTAAGGAAGTTTCCATACTTCCAAGAACAAGCTTTTGCTTGGCAACCCACCGCCTATCCATCTAACACCTTCTTGTCCAAGTCTCTTTTCTTTGCAGGTGTCATTCCTCCACAGCCAAAGAGGAGTGCTCACAAGCGTTTGGATTACGGTGCACAGACTACATCCAGGTACTTCAAACCTTGACCATTTCCTTAAGTTTCTTATTCTCTATCTTTTGAATGTAGAAAGTGAATTACCATTAGAAACATTCTGGCACGCCCGGTGGGACATTAGGTTCTCCTCGGGTTCCTTTTCGTTTCATTCATTTAGGTGCATTAGGCTCCTCCCTTCTCGTCTCTTTCTTCTATTCCAAATGACACCATAAGCAGGACTAAAATGAATCTTTCTTTTCTTTTTTGCATTTCTAGACTAGTCCAAACATCATACTCTCGAACCCTTTCTCAAACTTGTCTTCATTCAAACTTCATACTTTCGACTTGGGCTTAAAACATACTGCATTGCATTTCTGCTTGTGCTTGCATTAGTCCACACTTAGTAATTAGTAAAATGCATATTGAATAAATCATAGATCACTTGATGTTACACTACCGAACCACATGCACTAAAACAAACATAAAACTTACTTGAGACAAGGCCCGACTGGGATTTCATCCCCCAGCGGATACCTTACCTGTCCCGACAACCCTACTTGGATTTCATCACCAAGGGGGAAGCCCACTCTGTTCTCTGGCAGAGTCTAAACTATAGGGAAAGTATATCTTGGCTAAGCGAGACCAGATAACCACTAGAATCGTGAAGTGAGGGGAGCTTGCTCCTTAGCACCAGGCCATGTACGGAACCTAACACAAACTTTTGATCGCCTAAACAAGACCCAAAACCAGCTCTAGACTGTCTCTTCTAGGACCTTTCTAATAGCCAACCTCCCTAAACATTCATCTAAGGCATAAGCCACATGATTCTAAAGTTAATTCTTAGGATTTATCGCTTAGGGCCTGTCTGTCTCTCTCTATTTTCTGTTCTCAATCTGTTTGTTTGAGTGAGTGAGGACGCTTTCTTCATTATTTTTCCAAGAATCTTCAAATCTTTTGGTTCTCTAGAAAACAAAGTCACCGGCATCAGTTTTTCCATCGACGTCAGTTTCCTCTTCTTTTCGGCATCGGTTATCAGACCGACATCAGCCATCTTTCTTACCAACATCGGTTTTTCAACCGACGTCAGTCTCTGTCACTATCCTTTTTTTTCAAAACCAGCAGCCTTAAAACCCATCCCTTCTTTGTCAAAACTCCATCCTAGTTTTCTAAAATTGAAAAACACAGTTTTTGAAACCTGAACTTTCTTGGCCTTGAATGGTTTTGACTCGTAGTCAAGCCAAGGCCCTTCTTGACCATGCTAGCCGTCAACCACTTCCATCTACCCCGTCCCTAACCAGTCCTACAATGGAGTTCAACTCGGAGACCGAAAGAACTCCTACTCGTCCAACCCCGCCCCAGACTCCTATTGTCCTAGAAGGGGACCAAGATTTTGCATGATTCTTGGACCTTAACGTCAAATCCTTGCAGCACTATCTCGCACATAGCCGAACATGAGACTCCTTGGGCAATCCAATCTATGGAATGCCAACCTCTCTTGTTGCAACTACGGCTGTATCGACAGCATCCATAGTTCAACCTTTAGACACTCAAGCCATCGCTTCGACCAATAACCAAACCTTGACCAACCCTCCAGGTGTGGCCTCTCCCTCCATCTTTGGGCCCACTTCCACCAGGGTTTTGGCCCCCTATCAACCTTAACCCGCTTAACCACTATCCACTCCTTTTTAGAACCTTGTCGTCTCTATTCTGCCTACCCTGGCCCCTATCAACACCAGGGTGGCTTCTTATCCATTGGCCCCTATTACCACAATCCAACCTCTAGTGGCAACATCGGGCCTAGCTATGCCTTCTACCCAACTACCCTTAGTCTCCTCGTCTATCCCTACGACTAGTTATTCCTACGTTGCACCCTTCAGGGACAACCAACTACGTCGTATGCCTCCTCTAGCCTCTTCTAAGTGCCCTACAACCTAGGGGGCGTGCCACCTGCCAATCCATCGGTAGATATCATCAAAATGTTGATGGACAAGATGTCCAGTCTAGAGACCTCCATTTTTGGCTCATGCAATGCTCTCTCATACGAGCAAATTTGCAACGAGCCCATTCATCCTTCTGTCCCAATCAGGCCATATCCTAGCCAGTGGGAGCTTCCAAAGTTTTCTCGCTTTCAAAGCAAGGAAGACCCACAACAACACTTGCGAGCATTCAGACATGCCTATTACCTTATTGCCCATAACAATGCATTGCTTTTACGTACATTTCTTATGTCTCTCTCAGGTGCTGCGCTTGACTGGTACAGCTCCCTTCCCAGCCATTCCCTCTTCTCATTCACATAGTTGGCCCAGCTCTTTCTTGATCACTTCTCCATCAATATCACCAAGAAGGTCTCAATTACGGACCTCTATTCTATCCGTTAATTCGAGGATGAATCCATAGCCGACTTCGTTGCTCGATCGAGAGGCCTCATCAATCAACTCTCCTTTTCCTTACCCCAGCCTGAACTTATTAAACTCTTCTCCCAAGCCTGTGTCAGACATATTTCTTCCACCTTGAGGGTTCAAACCTTTCGCACCTTCGACAAAGCCTTCACGATGGCCCGTAAACTTGAATTGCATGCCATCGAGGAGAATAAAGTCAAGTTGTAGAGCAAGAATCCCAGCTATAAGACCAATGACTCCTCTTCTTCTAAACCATCATCATCTAATCCTAAAGCTTCAGCTAATGCTGTGGTCGTTAGACCTTCATCTTCCTCGCCTTCAACCAATCAGCCTGAGCCATCCACATCTCAGAGTGCCACCCACCAATTCTAGCAGAGATATGTACAACGATGGTATACTCCTCTCAGAGAATCATACGTGTCTGTGATGGAAAAACTTGTTAAACAGGGGGTCCTCAATCTCCCCCAAGCCTGACCTCCTCCACAATTTGATCCCTCACACGCCATCCCTACGTGGTATAGGGAACATGACTTCTGCAACTTCCACCATGTTAAAGGACATGACACAGAAAATTACAAAACTTTTAAAAACATAATCCAGGACATGCTTGAAAAGGGTGACCTCATCCTAGACAATCCCAATGCACCCCCTAATCAGGCCATTGACATCTTCAAGCAACCATTCCCTAATCACCCGCCAACCCAAAATAATGTCTGGACCTTAATTGATGACAATCATGAACACAACATTCAAACAGTCAATACGGTCTCGCCCTTCATCCCCGACCAACCTCAATAGGTTAGTCCATCTATCAATCCATCACATGTGGATGAACCTCCTTCTCTGGTTGGTTCTCCGTCAACCTCTCTCATCTTGGAGGATGCCTCAGCCTTACTAGCACCACCGGTCTCACCATCCTCCTTCCTGCTGCCTATGGAAGACCTGACCCTTCCTACTCCTCGACCGCAAGTGGAGGGCACCATCATCCCTGAGCTTTACCCGCTTGAGGAGCCTCGCTCTCCAGTTTCTTCTCCGCCCAGGGAAGAACCTGTCTCCCCTTCGTCTTCAACCAAATCTATCACAACTTCACCATACCATGGATCTGAGACTGCTACACCCATCTCGTCTTCGGCCCCGCAACCGTCAACATCTTCTCAAGAACCCAAATCTCATCCATCATCTTCTCAGCCATTTTCCTGATTAGTGGAGAAAATTGAACTTCTCCCTTCAAGGAAAGTGACGCCTCAAGTGTTGTGGGAGCGTCTTAAAGCCCTTCAACATGCCCGTGCCCTCTCATCACATGCTATTAATCCTCCCAAGATAGAATCTCTCAAGACTCCCAACAAAGACCAGACTCCCAAACCTCAGCCAACTCCATCAAAACTGAAACCTGCATCTATCCCATCTAAGCCTATCAAGTCACTTGGCGTTCATCCTGTCTCCACCCTCACTCACCCACAAGTGAAGGTGGACCTAGACCAGACCTTGACCAGTAGTAGTCTTATAACCAAGTCAAAGAAGACTGCCAGACCACAGAAGACTGCCAGACCACAGAAGCAAATGCCTCCTCCCTGTCACCATTGCCATCCATTTTGGGCCCCCATCCTTTGACCCTGACCAGAATCCTTCCCACTCTGACCTCCAATCAAAATCAGTTGCCTCCTTTGCTTCCTCTGCCTACCTCCAGCCTACCCTCTCCCAAAAAGGTGGTACCAATCACCAAGAAAGTGCCGTCTCCATCTGTCACCTCACCATCAGCCCATAAGGTGGTACGAAAATCTCTTCCAACTTTGCCTAAGCAAAAGTCACCGGCCTCGCGCATATCAACTAGCACAGACCCTTTAGTGGGCTCATACTCGTTGATATTGCACCGACTTCTATAGACTTCCAACATAACCCTTCCACCCATCAGGCCTTTCAAACCTCTCGGGTCCAAGCCCTCTTGGTTTGACGACATGAAAATTTGCTTATACCATCATGCACCAGGACACGATACCGAGACTTGTTGTGCCCTCAAGGATGTCATCCGCCACTATATGGAGAATGACACTCTTCTTCTTGAGGACACTCTTGACCAGACCTTGACTCCTTCCCATCCAACCTCTTCAACCACATCAACATCTCACCAGCAGGCCATGACCCCTTCTTCACCTCCTATCTTTGAAATCAATGCTATCCATATAACCACTAGGTTGCAAAAGGACAAGGCAAAAGAAAATGCTGCCATTCCATGGACCTACCCTTTCATCAAGTCTCCTCCAAACTCATCCATTTCTCCTTCTTCACCTACGGAGTCAGTGGTTTCCATCCATCCTAACTTTTTCACTGCCTAAATGTCATTCTCTTGGGTCCCCTAAATCTATCAACCAGCTAGGGTACCTAGGGCTCTCCTTCCCGTCTTCTCTCCATCTCAACTGGGGGTTAGACATTCTTTCTACCACCAAATGATTGGGGGGAGTTCGACCTTATACTGACTATCATAACCTTGACTAGACCAATGACCAAACATCAACCAGTCCACTATCAACAAATATCAACCAGACATTAACCAATCATCAATCCAGACATTCACCCAGACATTGACCATGACCGTGACATTGACCATGACATTGACCAGACCATTGACCAAACCATCAACAAGGCATCGACCAATCATCAATCATGACCCCGACCAAATATTCAACCAACCTTTTTTTTCACAACATTCAACCAGTCCGAACATATCAACCAACTTTATGTCCAGCATCAATCAGCATGTGACCAATATGGAGCAAAGTAAACGAGGCAAATTCACCCCCAATTGGCTTGGACCTTTTCTCATCATGCACAAGTATGGGTCAGGGACTTATCATCTATCCTCCCTCGATGGATGGCCAGAACCTGAGCCTCTTAATGCGTTGCATCTACGACCATTCTTTTGTTAGTCGAGTACTCGTCTATTTGACATGTAACTTGAGCTCGTACCTTGAGCAATCCTCATCCTCTTAATCCTCACTCCTTTCAACCCTATTCCCCCTAACAAGTCCTCTACAACCCTTTTATGATGCACGGATGCTTTGTCCTAATAAAAGGGAGTCCTTGAACTTCTACAGTCTTGTCCATGACTCCACAATCTGTCAAAAAAGAAATTCAAGATGTCAAAACATATCCAAGGTCACAAAAATAAATCAAAAGGCAGACTGCTCCCTTGAAGGATAGTTGTACTATCATTGCTATAGCTAATAGACTGATCCCTCGAAGGACAGCTATTCAAACATTATATAAAGCAAAAATATAGACCACTCCCTCGAAGGATGGCTATGACTAAATCTTGCTACAAACAACAACCTTTCTTAGAAGCTTCCCGCATTGATCAGCTTTGAAAACATGACCACAAATCAAATGACATCTCTATGTAGACTTCCCACATCGATCAGTCTACACCCAAAAAAAATAAAAATGAGTCATGGACTTGGCTTGTAGTTGTCTCAGGGTCTCCTATAAAAAGGGGCAAGGTTATTCCTGCTCTTAAACTGGGTTACCCTATCCTCCTCTTATCACTTGCTCAAGGGACTTTGAGCTCACTTTAATGTCAAAGTGATTCGATTACCGCTCTAACACAACACTGGTCAATGATGCAACACATGAATGGGGCTCTTGGTTCTAATAACCCCTATCTATGTTTCCCTTCTGGTCCTTGTCAATGAAAGAGCAATTCGCGTTTCACTTTTTTCTCTACACTTTGGTCACAATCAACCACATCAATTGTCGACTCAAATTGACTCAACTCTATTTTCAGACCAGCATCATGACATTGTCATCATCATCCTAGTCCATTTCACATAGTTTCTATGGACACCAATACACATGGAAACTATCGACCAGACACAATTTATGTTAAGCATAAACCAATACTTGCTGAAGCATAAATAGACCTCGATTCATTTTTAGCATACATCCATCACGACTATGGAAAATTGTTAGGGATGAAAGACTCTCGACTAATGTTACAGAATACACCATTTGTAGCATCATCTTATCCTCATCATTTTGACACACGACCAAACCAATCATCGACCAATCTTTTCAATTAGCTCGAACTACATTGGTCTGAGGCCCTATGACCAGGGCTATGTAGGCAGCACTCAGATAACACGACATCCTCTAAGGTTAGCTCGACCACCCTCATTTGTTCATCTCTTTGATGGACAAACCTTCTCTTCTGTGACCTTGACCTTGACCACGACCAGTCTATCAACCACTTTGACCAAGACCAATCAATCTCTCTGACCCTCCCTCCCTTTTTTAGAGAACTACATTGGCCTGAGGCCCTTCACACAAGGGCTATGTAGGCAGCACTCAGATCATATGACATTTTCTGAGGTTAGCTCGGCCACATCCTTTCATCCATCCATCCACCTTGACCAATGACCATTGGAGATCATGCATATCTCCTTCGACCTTTGACCCCTTCCAAGACAATGTTGCTTTGGTTGTTTTTGCGTGTATGCTACCTCACGACTGGTTAGCAAAATTGTCCGCAGACTATTTTTGACCTTCACAAGTATAGGATCACAAGCCAGTTGATCCCTACTACTTGTGGCATTTTCATGTTTTTGGGAGCACTTTTTGAGCCCAGGATACCTAGAACACGATGACCATTTGGAGCTTCAACTTAGATTGAGTGACCCGATCAGCAAACGACTAAATGTTGGGGCCCAGTTATTTCAATCTTGGCACTCCTCGACCCTCGACATGCGACAATTTGACCCGACCATCCTGTGAAGTGGTATACGCGCAATCACGACTATTGCAGTGTTTTCACTCACCCTCTCTCTATCCATTTCTCTGTCAAATCGACACTCGATATCCAGTTCCCTTCTCTCGACTCTCGCTTTGAGGGGGGAACACCTCATCCCATCCCTGGGGCAACCAACTCTTGTTTTTGTCTTGTAGTTCGTCAAGAACAACCAACAAGACAAAAAGGGGCAAATGTAGACACTAAAAATGTGTCTGCACCTTGGTCATCTTTCATTCTCCCCCTTGTTCGCCTCGATCCATATCCTAACCTTTGTCCTAGTCCCCTCCATTCATTAAATTAAAATAACTTAAAATATTTTAATTGAGTGGCCCCCTTTCCACCTCACCCTTGCCACCTTGGATCCTCCCTTAGATCCCCCCACCTCACTCCTAGCTTTTATTATCCCAAATCTCCATTTTATCTTCCACCCGCGCCCATTAAGCATCCTCATGACCATTCTCTCCATGACCCCTCGACTGGCGGCGTGCAAGAACGGACAGAGGCTATTTTTAGTCTCTATCCCCATTCTGCCACTGCCGATGTCGGCTACCTTGCGGCTGACATCGGTGATTCTACCAGCATCGGTAGCCTTCAAGACCACTTCCTGCATCCGTTGCAGAGGCCCGACCCCTTGAGCTTGCAAACAGAATCCTCTCAGTGTTTTGGCATTCGACTCTCTTCCCTCTGGACCTCGTGCAATAGCAGCAATAGGTGTAGGGACACTTGATCAGAGATTTCCTCTTGGAACAAGTCTTCTGTGGCTCCAACAATAGCTCCTTCGTTCTTCATTCAGCGAGCCCAAAAGGTAAGCAGGTTCATCATTTTATTTCATTTTTTCATTTAGTTTCAGTTATCTGGCATATCCACTATCTCCTACTTCCTCTGTCCTTCCCCCTGAGAGGCTGAAAAGCCTTCTCAGAACCTGTCCTCTGTCCATCTTCCTCTCACCCTATCACCCTTTTAGTGTAGTCCCAGACAACTTCCTCATCCCTTCTGCCAACCAAGACCCTGCACAGGGCATCTAATCAGACCCAGACCATTCCCCAAACCATTCAAGCACGTCCATAGATTCTGTCTCAGACCCGTTCACGAACCAGACCCATCCACAGGCCAGAAAACCCGACCAGACCCGACTACAGGCCACTACCCCGACCGACGCCGGTCATTACCCAAACTGACGTCGGCAAGATAACCAACGTCGACAGCCCAGACAATCGACGCCGGCAACATTCCTGACCTCGGCGACTGTGATCAAGTCGACAGCTCCTTTCAGGTAAACATTTGTCTTCTTTTTCCTTTTTAGTTCGTTATCATTTCAGTACTCTGGTATTCTATCCTTTATCAGTCTTTTATCTATCTTTTACCAGTGGGTTGACCTCCCTTAAGGAAGTTTTCATACTTTCGAGAACAAGCTTTTGCTTGGCAACCCACGGCCTATCCATCTAACACCTTCTTGTCCAAGTCTCTTTTCTTTGCAGGTGTCATTCCTCCACAGCCAAAGAGGAGTGCTCACAAGCGTCTGGATTACGGTGCGCAGACTACATCCAAGTACTTCAAACCTTGACCATTTCCTTAAGTTTCTTATTCTCTATCTTTTGAATGTAGAAAGCGAATTAGCATTAGAAACAATAAGTGTTATGGATATGTCAATCCCTTTGGGCACCGACAATGCCCTACCAACCATAATATAAGTTCCCAAGTGCCTATAAGTACTTAGCCCTATAAGTTACCACAATATAAGTTCATGAGTGCCTATAAGTGATAAGGCTATGCCAATCCCTTTAGGCACCCACAATGCTACCACATGATAGAATATTGGGCACCCAAATTCCTAGAGGTGATGGGGTTATGATAATATGGATTTTTTAAAGACATATTTTCTTGAACATATGCTAATACAATACGTATCAAATAGAAATCAAGAAACAACATTTATTTAAAACTATGATATCATTCAATATTGTGTTTAAAAGCATATGGAAAAATATATATCAAACAATGAGGTTAATCCAATATTGTGCTATGAAATAATACTAATACCAATTCTACTATATGTGAACATTAAGCAATAGAATATGTGATATAATCTATAATCACTAGATAAAACAAGATCTGTCAACAATAACATGTAAATTAAATGTAATGCAAAATTAATATATTAATAAATGACATTTGCTTGGAAAGAAAACATATCAACACAATCTCATAGTTAATAGATTTAGATTATGTTTGAGTTATACTTTTACAAAACATTCTGATTAAAATGTATGGTACTACTTTTTGTTAAAACATTTCCAATTACCATCGAAACACTAAAAAAACTAAATTTAATACTAGTTCAGTCTATCAAGGCATCTACTTACCAGTAGTAGATGAGATCTTCAATTTCTTAAATCCCAACAAAGCATCATAAAATTTTAGACAAACAACAGTCTTATGTGATAAAGTTTTTATGTAAGTAGTGTCTTTATAGATTTCATTCAAGATTTTACCCCTAATCATGTTCGACATAGTTTGGCATGTTAGTTGCAGAAGGATGTTTATATTCAAGTTGTTGGTAACCTACACAAAATTTGAAAACAGATCAATCCATTAGTTTTTATTCCCATCCATAGATAAGAAAAAGAAAAATTAAATTTAATGCAAGTATATGACTAGGAATTTACAAGTTCAAATAATATTGTCAATTTCTTCAACTATTTAATATTACAACTGATTTGATTAACTTGTTAATATATATGTTGATGTAATTCATGGAAAGTATGAAATATCCATGTATTTGGGTGCTTAGAGGTGATGGGGATGTGACAAGACCCCTAAGAGCCTAGAGGTAATGGGGCTATGTTAATCTTCCTGGGTGCTTGTGATGCTACCGCATGGTAGGATCCCATTCACCCAAAGGTGCCAAGGTTGTCTAGAGCCCCATAAACACCTATAAATTATTTCATGTGGTAGAATATTAGGCACTCTATTACATGGAGGTGAAAATTTTTATCCTAGAACATTAGGTGTTTGGGATTCTACCACATGGTAGGATTCAAGGCACCAGGGTGCCCATAGGTGATGGGGTTGTGTTGATACCCCTAGGTTCTCAAGATTTTTCCACATGGTAGGATCTAATGTGCCCAATTTCCTAGAGGTGATGAGGCTATGTTGATCCCATTAGGTGCCAACAATAGTACCACATGGGATAATACTATGTGTCTAAAGGTGATGGGGTTGTGTCAAGACCTATGGGATGCCTCCATGTGATAGAATCCCAAGCACCCAAATGATTAAACATGATAAGGCTATGTCAAAACCTCTAAGTACCTAAGAGACACCACGAAATTGAATCTTAGGTGCTTGGAGATGATGAGGATGTGCTGAGACCTTTGGATGCCTGGGATGCTCTCACATGGTAAAATCCTAAGCACCTGGGTGCCTAGAGGTGATGAGGCTATGCCAATGCAAAACTAATTAGAGAAGTGATTACAATATTATGTATACAATATGTACTAATAATATAAATGGAAAGAATAAAATTTCCCAAAATTGATGATCTTATTTTTTCAATAAATGTGGCCATACAAGCATCAAATCTAGTTCCTGTGAGTGATGGATGGGAGAGGGCATCTAAATTAGAAAGCACATACAAATCTAATTTTTGTGATATTTTTGTTTGTGTATGTTTAAATCATTTCAAGATGGATTTTGCATATAGTTATTATTTGAAGTTAAATTTTATAGTTATATGGTTATTTACATTTTGTTTAATAAATTATAATTGATTTTTTTAAAACTAAATTAGGTGTAGAGTGAAATTCTAGGTAGATTGTAAATGATTAATACAAATACATACAATTTATTTTCTTATTGTATGAACTAATTTACCACATCAAAAGAAATGTTGAATGAGAGATAGATTTTTAAATGTAGATTTTGTTTCTTCTCAAATTTTTATGGAACATGCAATGCCATTCAAGTTTTTAGATAGATAAATATTTTAATAATGTTTATGAGACCAAAGTTTATGGGTCTCACCCAAGGTGTCCAAAGGTGATGGGTTTATACCAAGATCCATAATCACCAAAGGGTCTTAGAAAAACCTTGTTTTCGGCAGTACTAGGGCATCTAAGATGCTTCTATGTGGCAAAATCTTGATCACCTAGGTGCCTAGAGGTGAGGGGTTGTCTTGATACCCTCAGATGCCTAGGATGGTGCCATATGGCACCATATAGGGTGTCTAGGTGCTTGGAGGTTATAGGGTTGTTTCAAGGCCCTTGAGTGCCTAGGTTTCTACCATGTGGTATAATCATGGGTTCCTGAGCACCCAAAGGTGACTAGGCTATGCCGAGACCACTAGGGTCCTTGAAATGCTACCACATGGTATAATCTCAGGCACCTACGCAGCTAGAGATGATTGGGTTGTGCCAATGCAAAATTAATTGGATAAATGATTACAATATTAAATACATAACAACTACTAATAATATAAAGGGAAAGAACAAAAATTCAAAAAACTAATAATCTTATTTTTTAAACCACACAAGCATCAAATCTCATTCCTATGAGTGATAGATGGAAGAGGCCATATAAATTGGAAAGAACATACAAATATATGTTTAAATTATTTCAGGATGGTCTTTTACAAATAATAATTATTTGAAGCTAAATTTTATAGTTATATGATTATTTCCACTTTTTTAATAAAGTATATTTAGTTTTTTTTTAAGTTGAATTAGGTGTAAAGTGAAATTCTAGGTAGATTTTCAAAACCTATAAAGGATTAAAAAAATATATACATTACATTTTTTATTTTTTTTTATTATTGTATGAACTATATTACCACATCAAGAGTAATGTTGAATGAGAGGTAGATTGTCAAATTTGGATTTTTTCCCTTGACAAAGTTTTGTGGAACATACAATGTCTTTCAAGTTTTTGGATATATAAATATTTTAATAATTTTTATGAGACCAAAATAGTTTATGGGACACCAAGGGTAAAATGTATAACTATAGGACTAAAGAAGAAATCATAAAAAGAAAAGATTTACAAGGTTAAATCTATGTTGTTGTTGTTGTTCTATTTTAAAAAGTTCATTTTTTTGTTGTGGATTTTAGTAAGAAGTTTGCCTTTTTTTTAATGTTTTCTCCCTAGAATAAGGTTAACATAGTCTTACCCTGTGATAGCAAGAAATAGTATGCCAGCTAGATAATAGAGCCTACAAATAATTAAATTGTGCTTTTGATGAGATAGTAGCAATGAAATTTAATTATTTTGATGTTACATTGTAATTACATTCCTACAATGCAGACATGTGATTAGTATTTAAGTGAAAATGAGTGATACTTAGTTCTTACAAAGTGTTTTGATTAATAGAGGCTTAAACTCACATAACTTATCATAAAAAACTTGTAACACTAGTTCATGAGTAATCAGAAAATGCAAGAAAAGTTGATAAGTTTTTAGACACATTTTAAACTATGGCCATAAATTATAAGTTTAGTAAGTCAAATGGATATGTTTTTGATACAACTATTCATATTGAAAATTATATTATATAGTAGGTATAAACATTGACTAACCAATAACATAATTAAAAATGTAAAAATTTAAAAATTTAGAGCATCGATTTTAATAAATTTTTGTATTATCTACAACGAATTCAATCAATATTCACATGGATCATTTGCCTTGCTTTTAAAATTAGAGAAGTATTTAAACCATTAATAAGATAAATCCTTTTAGAAGCTAGGCTCTAGTTCTAAAGACATCTTTTCTTGAACATATGCTAATACAATACGTAGCAAAGACAAGCTAATGATATGTATAAGGGTTGGTAAAGTGAGTTGGGTGTACCCAACTCCACCCAGGTTCAAATCTCATAGGGTGTTTTTAGGCTAGATGTGGCCATTTTAGTTGACTTAGTGGTTTCATTGGTTAGTGGTGGACATTTGTGTTTGTTTAATGGTTATCAAGGACTGGGCCCTCTTGTTGTGCCCTAGATCCAGTTTGTAGCTCCAGTCAAAATTGATCATCTATCAAAAAAATACGTAGCAAAGAAAAATCAAATAAAAACATTTATCTAAAAATATAATATCATTCAATATTATGTCTAAAAACATATGGAAAAATAAAAATCAAATAATGAGGCTACTCCAATACTGTAATATGAAACAACATTAATAATGATTTTACTATATATGAACATTGAGCAATAACATATACGATACAATCTATAAACACTAGATAAAATAAGATCAAGTAATAAAAACATGCACATTAGTTGTAACACAAAATTAAAATATTAGTAAATAACATTTTCTTGGAAATAAAACATATCAGCATAATTTCATAGCTAATAGATTTAGATTGTGTTTGAGTTCTATGTTTTCAAAACATTTTGATTAAAATGTATGATTTTTCCTTTTGTTAAAACATTGCCAATTACCATTTAAATATAAAAACAACTGAGTTTAATACAAGTTCAATCTATCAAGACATCCAATTATTAGTAGTAGATGAGATCTTCAATTTCTTAAAGTCCAACAAAGCATTATAAAATTCTAGACAAAAAACAAAGTCTTATGTGACAAATAATTTATGTAAGTAGTGTATTAAATTCCATTTAAGATTTTTCTCCTAATCATGTTGGTCATAGTTTGCCATGTTAGCTATAGAAGGATGTTTATACTTAGGTTGTTGATAGCCTGTAGAAATGTGGAAAATAGAGCAAGCCATTAGTTTATATTTGCATCCATAGATAAGCAAGAGAAAAATTAAATTCAATGCAACCATATGACTAGCAATTTAGAAGTTAAGATAATATTGTCAATTTCATCAACTATTTAGGATTGCAATTGATTTGAATAACTTTATAATATATATGATGATGTTTTTTGTCACAAGTATGAAATATCCATGTAATTAGAAGCACCAAAACACAAAAGTGGCAGTTGCAATGTCTTTCGTATATTCATCGAAATATATTTTAGCTAATTTTAGGAGTTTTTCCTTCAAATATGTTTAATTAAAAATGCATTTAATTTTCTTATTTTCTTTTTGTATAATGAATTGAAAAGAATGGTTGTATCTATATGTTTAATCATGTTGACAACTTGTGCAATATGCAAAATTTTATGTTGAAGTCATGCTAGTGAAGACCAACTACCCACAATCATTACAAAATGGTTGGAAAGGTGATGCATGAATATTTTTTGGTTTTCAAACAGATTTGACCTATAAATATAAAATATTGTTTGTCATTTTGTGATGTTTTTTACGCTTGAATATTTTTAGTAAGTGCGTGTATGTATGTATGTATGTATGTATGTATGTATCTATATATATATATATATATATATATATATATATATATATATATATATATATATATATATATATATATATATATATATATATATATATATATATATATATATATATATATATATATATATATATATAAGAGTGGAATGTCTTGGACATAGAAATGGAGTGACTTTAGTCCATTCATAATGATGTTGTTAAACAACATTGTTGGTGTGTTTGTTGATAATAGTATTTGTTGCAGGCCAAGATGTAGGTGTTTGTAATTATCGTTGATTATAAGTTACAAAACAATTATTAAATGTCAATGCTTTGGATAATAGTATACATGTGTATATGCTTAGATAAAGTAAATGATAAAGTAAAACAAGTAAGGTTTTTTTAGTGTTATTACTTACTATTTCCATGTCTTGCTCAGCTTCACTTGGACATAGCAATGGAGTGACTTTAGTCCATTCGTAATGATGTTTTTAAATAACATTGTTGGTGTGTTTTTTGATAATAGTATTTGTTGCAGGCCAAGATGCAGGTATTTGTAATTATCGTTGATTATAAGTTGTAAAACAATTATTAAATGTCAATGCTTTGGATAATAGTATACATGTGTATATGCTTAGATAAAGTAAAACAAGTAAGGTTTTTTTAGTGTTATTACTTACTATTGCCATGTCTTGCTCAGCTTCACCATATTTGAGTCATAGTTAATATTGGATGTATCATTTTTTATAACCAATTATGATGGAAACTATCAAACCTACTACATATATGTTATTTGATTGCACAAGATCATGTATAGTGGTATCAGGAGTAAGATTGCATTGCTTTCATATGGTTTTAATATTCTTTGTAATGGATTTTGTATTTAATACAAGACAAAAACTAGTGTCTACTTTTGCATATTAGTTTCTATTTTTTTATAGTGAAGCCTATGGTCCAAACACTTTTACCAAATGATAAATATGAAAATAATTTTTCAATTTTTTTGGTGTTGATGTTCGTATTTATTGCCGATTAACCAAATTTGTCAATGAGATCAATATGCACTATTTCTACATTTGATGGTGAATTTAGATTCTTTATGAACCTACGACCATAAACAACCAATAGATCACCTTCAAAAACATTGTTTTTTGTTGTTGAAAGCTTAATTTTTTAAATCAAGTCATGTTGGCTTGTGTTTATGTTGTATTGATCATTATCAAATGCAAGTTATGAGTAAAGATATTTTATGATAAGATATAATCATTCTTTGTTGAACTATAAAATTTGTAGTAAATAGCAAACTATATAATGAAAAATAGAATGATTTTTGTCCATTTCAATTTTATGTAGCAAATGGAAAATACAAAAGATTACCATTTTTGAATTTCTTATTGTTCTATTTATATTTGTTAATTGTTGTGCTTTCATATCTCTATATTTTGGTTTATGTTTGTAAGGCTGTAATAATAGTTGTCAAATATAAAGTTTGAATACAAATATTTTAGACTAAAACATTATGAGTTTTCTTTTAGTTTTGAAATATAAAGCAATTTTTAGGTTGCAAAAAAAAGTATTTTTTGTGCATTTTAATTTTCAAAAAGAAATGTAAAAATTAAAATGTTAACCATTTTGATTTTGCTTCTTGTTTTATTTCTATTTTTTGACTATTATGTTTTTTAGGCTTCATATCCAATTTTATGTTTACATTATAATAAAGGTATTAATATATTGTATTTTAACAACATTAACATTAAAGTAGCAAAATAAAATAATTGTGAGTTTGAAAAAATAGTAACTTACGATCATTGGAAAATAAAACATTACCATTTTAGTGTCGTTTATCATGTTGTTTATGCTTGTTTATTATTGCATTTAGCTAGATCCATATTTTTTTATGCAATAATTTTGATAGTGCATAAACATTTGTCAATTACAAAGGATAAGACACAAAAAAACAAAAATAAAACATAAAATAAATGGTGTAAATTACCATTTTATCTATATTTATTTTTCCTCATGTAATTGTTATTGGTTATTTCTATGTCCAAATTACATTATGTAAACTCTTTTCTTTAATGTAAATGCCATGGTATAAGTTATAAAGTTATTTAGTTTTACAAACTAATTTTTGTTGTAATTGTTGTTGAATTTCTAAATAGTTAATTGAAGACAACTTGCATGATGATCATTCCAGCAAGCATAAAAAATGCTAAATTGAACACTGTTGAGATCGATGTTTATCCAAAAATGGTCTATTAAAGTCCCTACATATATTATTTTTAGGTTTGATATTAAAGATAAATTATGTTTATGCATTGTATATAGAAGCTACTTTTGTGATGTTGTTTAAAAAAACCTTTCAATATTGAAATCGTCAACAAATATGACCTAGGTATTGGGTGCTAAAGCAAACATTGATATTTATATAAATTCTAATATATCAATAATTAGAGCATGCAATAATAAGTATACATTAACTATTTACATTGAGATGTCTAAATAAATTATGTCATGTGTCATAGTTTCCATGTTTGATGTTACAAATGTTTTGGTTTTTTTTATCACAATTGTTTTCTAAAACATGACATTGTTTCATGGAGTTTCATTGAGGATTAGCAATGAAAATTATAGGTAAGGATTGAGTTATCTGGTATTTGCATAGTTCTAGTTTATTGTAAGCATAAAATGTTTGCATGCATAATATCATTGTCATGGATTATTATTTCTAAATATAATTTCAAACTTCATGTATTCAATGAAAAATTTATAAAAGTATTATGCACTTTGGAAACATAATAAGATAACAAGGTAACTCCATAAAATATAGTTATAAGTGTGAAATAATTGTTTTAAATTGTAAAATCAGTAACTATATTATAAAATTTGGTGAGTATACTTGTGAAATTATTTTAAAACTATGAATTTGTTTCTTTGTATTTTCTAGCATTATATCTATTTTATGTGTCTAATTAATGATACTTTCACATTTTTACTTAACTGTGTAATTGTAAATTTGTAATAGAGGATAGTTTTTCTTTTCTTTTTATGACTTTTTCTTACTTTTTTGTAGGTTTCCTTGACTCTAAGCTAAAATAAACTCTCTAACAAATTATTTTCAGGACACTAGTCAAAGAAATTTTATAAAAAGGATAAAATAAAAAATAAAATATTTCTATTTTTGCTACTAAAATTTCATTTTAGTTTTAGTTTTTAGTTTCTAGTAATTAGCTCACATTTAATTTCTTGGAGTTAATTACTTTCTTTTTTCCATCATTCTATTTGTATTGCAAAATTGTGTATGCTCTTCCTTTTGTCTCAGGTTGGTGATAATAACCAAAAAGTAATTTCATAACTTTTATGTTACCCGAGTTATGCTTGTGATTGCTCTTTCCTTAGTGTTGCATTGGTGATGATACCTATAAATCATAAACAAGCATTAACTTTTTATTTATTTTTTTAGGGGCTCTATTGATCATGGATTTCACCATCACGTAGTAGGCTAAACCCCATGTACAAGCAGGGTATATAAATTTAGATCTAACTATTTCAATTGCCTAAGCAGTTCATGTTTTAAGCACACTCTGATGTGAGATTATTTCATGCTCTAATACCTAGGGTTTCAATAGTTTCCTAAAAATATAATTTTGTTGATTGTCAACACACTAAGATCCCTACGACTATGTTAGGAACTTTAGGATAAGACCCAATAGTGTGTGTCTACTCAATCAATTTATTACATAGAATTAGCCCTCAATGTACCAAAATGTATTTGGATGACTCCCATTAGATATGCTTGTGCAAATCTTAAGCTAGGAAAACTTATTTGCCATTCAAATTTGTTTCATCAGTTAGTCATTAAAAATGAGAAGTTACCTTCCACACACCCTTGAAACTAGACTCAGTGGGCCATGGGAATGATAAGATTTTCTATGGTTAGTTCTTTGAAATATTAGGCCATGACTGAGATCATGAACAAGTAATTGACCTCAAAAGGTCGAAACATTATTCACAACCTTAATCCTAGATTTTTGTCTTTTTGTGCAATTACTTGATTGTTTAAAGTAAGACTTTGTTTGTTGTTTCCTTATGTTTTTCACATGCTATAATATCCTTGTGTGTAAATGAAGTTCTTTTGAGTTTTAAAGCTATCACAACATCTTAAAATCAATCTTTCCCAAGAACTCAAAAGCAATTAGTTTAAAATTAGAATTTTTAGTCACTTTGGTTATTATCCTCATTTTAAAATTTTCATTTATTTCAATCAAATTCCTTCTCCCTAGTCATGGCACATATCAATGGGAAAATGGCCATGCTTAATAACCCAAATGTAAGGACTAAGACATTTGGTAATGACCCTTTTCAATTCATAGGCCAAGAACATCATGTAGAAATACATGAAATCAATTAACAAGAAGAATAAGGAGAAAGGTCTTACCAACATGAGGTTAGCCCAAAATATATCCAACCTCCTCCTTCCTTTGACCAATACATCATGTCAAATAAAAATGAAGTCTTTCTTCAAGCCTTAGGTTTTGAAGCAAAATTCTCACTTGAATTTGATGTGCAAAACATGCAATACTTTATTACAAGCAAAGATCATTCACCTTTCATTCATGATCAATCTACCTCTCAAGGCTCTTTAGAGGGTAATAATGTTGTTGTATCATCCTCAAATATCAATCCCAAAGTCTCTCAAGGTAAATATAAATCTATCCTACTTGAGGAATCATCCCAAACAAGTCATGGATTCTCTACAAAAATTGATGCACACCATGGTAACCAAGATATTGTATATTCTCAATTTCATCAACCAACTAATCCTTTTGGTAATCTTAATGTGAATGTGAATCCTAGTTTACCTTCACATATTTATCTAACCACTTTGAGTTTGAACATGCATTCAAACTCACCAATCATCAATCCAATCAACCAAAACTGGAATCTTCATTCAAGTTTACCAATTACATAAGTTAATGAAAACTTTAATAAGAATTCAAGTTTATCCAATCCAAATTTGACTAAACTGATTTTGAATGTACATCCAATTTTGCAATGTCATGTTCAAGTAAATTTAAGTTTGAATCTTCATTTAGACTCAAAAATCAACCCAAATTAGAGGCTCTAAGGATTACCCATCATTACAATCTAAATCAAAATTAGATCTTGAATCATCATTATAGCTAACCAATCCAACCATCTGATCCATGTTTAAGCATTAATTCATGTATGCTCAATAATCCTAATTTAAGTAATTATTTACCAAATCAATTTTCTCATCCCAATACTTGTGAATCAGTTCCACCCAATCAAAATCCAACTCCAACTAATGTTAACTCCAATCCAAAACCTTATTTTAACTCCAACCCAAAACCTAGCTCACACTTAAATAAAAACCCAACTAATTCAAATAACCCCAACTTTAATGCAAACCTTAACCCAAATAATTTAAACACAAATACTAACTATAGCCTTAACCAAAATCAATATAAATCAAACCAAAATCCACTTCAACCAAACCAATCTAATTCTAACTTAAACTTAGGCTCTAACCCATCCAACCTAAACTATAACATGAATCCACAAAAATTCAATTCCAACTTTTTAAACCAATCTAACATTGGTTACAACAATAACCCAAAACCCACAAACTTTAATACCAATCCTCCACCAACAAACTCAAAATTTCACACCAATCCAATTCAACTAAATATAAGCATTCACTTTGTAAATAATCCAAACCTCAATTGTAACACTAATCCAAATCCATCAAACCTTGATTTCAATATTAAACCAGACCAAATGAACCTTTGTTATAAAACTAATCCCAACCCTTTTTTGAATCTAAAAAATGTTAACTTTACCAACCAACCTCAAAATAACCTCAACCAACAACCTAACCAATTTCCTTAAAACCAAACTAATACAAACCAATTCATTAGTCAACTCTCTAACCTCTATAATCCTACAAGTCAAATGAACTAATTATCTCCATATCTTATACTAGAGTTCCAAAACATAAAAGATAGGGTTAAAAGCTTACAATTTGGTTATTACTCTAGGAAAATGTAGTTCAAATTCAAGGAAATTTGTTCATATCCTTATGATTTAAGTACCATGATGACACCTTTTCCAAAATATTTTGAACTCCAAAAATTTGATAAATACAAATGTAAATGAGATCCTACTGAACATTTAATATGATTTTATCATGTATGTGTGGATGTTTCTTATATAAATGAGTAAATTTTACAATTATTTCCATGAAGTCTTAAGGGTTAAGCCATTGAATGGTTTTCACACCTTCCCAAATGATCTATTTTTACTTTTGAGGACCTTTATAAGAAATATTTTTGCCACTTTTCCAATAACATTAAAAAATATTTAGCCACTTTATATTTACACAATACCAAACAACACAATGGTAAAATCTTTTCTTCTTTCTTAAAAATATGGCAATCAATGGCAAGTCATTTTACATGGTCATCACCTGCAACCTAACTTGTGGACATATTTATGAATAATTTAAACTCAAACTTGGGACATCATTTATTACTCCTTTACCCAAAGTTATTAAATGAAATCATTGAAAATGGAGTCCAAGTTGAGATAACATTAATTAATATAGGTGTGATTAATATATTTAGACTTGATAATAATTATTCTAAACCAATGAAAAAACCAATTTTTTTTCAAAGAACAAGAACATTGTTGGTGATGGTCTAAGTGATGTCAAACAAATTCAAACCCCTCAAAATCAAACATAAAATTTCACTCAACCTAGTAATAACATAACTATTTCTGGTGGACAACCAGATAAGGAATTTTTAAGCATAAATTACTCAATTAAGTGACACTTATGAAAACATTTTCAAAAATTTGGCCCATGCTAACATGATCACTTGGTCTAACAACAAAACTTTTGATGAGAATGTTCCTAAACTTGATTGGTATAAATAAAATGAATACCATGAATACCATAAGTTAAAAGGACATTCTACTAATCAATTTATGCACCTAAGCACTATCTTCAAGATCTTATTAACAAAGAGGACATAGTGATTTAAAATAAAACATATAAAACATCTGAAAACCAAAATTTAGGGATATACCAAGATCCATTCCCCAATCATGAGCAAGGAAAAATAAATAAAAAATAAGAGCAACCTGAAGCTAGTAATGTTAACCAAACTAGTCATCCTTTTGACCTTATAGTCAATAGTGTTGATTTTAGAAACAACCACGTCAATGTCATTAATTTTTAACCCCAATAGTGATCCATTACTACAAGCATGAAATTATTACTATTTCAAGTGCATCCTCCTCTATGTTTAATGGAAGTACAACATTATTGATCATCTTGAGAAGACACCCACAAATATTTCTATATTAGACCTTCTTAAGACATTACAAGTGTATATAAATGTATCTTGTACAATGTCCTTCAAGAGTCTAGTATCCCTCAAGACGTTAAATATATAAACTTCCAAGCATTAATAGACACTAATCAAGTAAAAATCAACCATTCTAATGTTCTTCCTTTGGGATCAATACACAATCTTCCATTGTGCATAGAGGTTATCATCTCTAGGCACAAGGTAAAGAGGGTGTTTATAAACAATGGATTAAAATTAAATATATGTACATGACAGCTAATAAAATACTTAGGATATCTAATAATAGCATTAGAAACTAATATTATCACTATGAAGGCATATGAAAATAATGAGTGAATCCATGGGCACAATCTATCTTCCTTTGATGGTGGGGTTTGTTATAAAAGAAACTGTAGTCCATGTACTTGATCTTTATTTACCTTATAACATTCTTATTAGATTTCCATTGATACATTCCATGAATTTTATGCCATCCACCCTACACCAATGTTTAAAATTTTCACATAAAGGTATGGAAGTAACTATTCAAGGAGATCCTCGACCCTTCCAATATTTTAAGTTATTAGAAGTTAAATACCAAAAATCCAATTATTTACCAGTTACCAATGATAAATTTAATCCCATTGAGGGTTATCTTCTACTTGAAAACTACCCATACTAACAATTTATTGTAAACACTTCTTCTTTGTGGTTGGATTAACATACCAACTACTTTCATTTCCATTGAAAAGGCTTACACTAGTGAAGATTCTAAACAACCATCTACAAAACAAGCTTCAATCATATTTTTGTTAAGTAATATTCAAACCAACCACCCACTTCTAAAGCATATTCATCTTCATCATCTCATTTTAAAATCATTGATAAAGGAATGAATGAATACATAATCCAAGATTTTAATTATACAAGTACAATCCATATACTTCCACATAATTATAGCAGGCCTCACCATCAAAAGGATAATAGAGTGGTTAAGATATTTAGTAAAATAAAATTTATATAAGGTAGTTTCCTTTTAGACTTACATACCAAAGATTATAATCCTTCTTGGATTTACTTCAATGAACTAGTTACTTGATTTACCAATAACAAATCTCTTGTCACCAAGTTCATCATGTGTATCATAGTGAATTATAAAGGTATAAGCCTTAGCTTGCATGAAAAAAGATACATTGAACCCATAATAGTAAAATAAAATGAGGCTAAACATGACATATGGTTTAATCCACTCAATGTGCATCTCACACTTTTCCAAAGTGACTCTTCTAGTTAGTCAAAGGATGATTCTTTAGACAGTGAAATGGATTCTATTCATAGTTACTTTGAATACCACTAACCTTTTTCATGAGAATGTTGTTCTTACACTAGATCTCACATATCCATCAATAATAAAATGGGACCAACATGAAACACCTTCTCTTGATCATTTAAAAAATGACGAGGCAATTTATGTATCCTTGAGAACAAGGGACCATATTCTATTAGGTGATCACAAGAAATGGTTTTCAATTTAGTTAGATAATTTAGCACACTTTGGAGAACAAAAACTAAATCAAAATATCAATTCATCATCTACATCAAATCATATGGACATAGAGGAGAATTTCAACCTTCCTTCACCACCCCCAAATTATAAAGAAGAATCAACTATCCTAGTTGAGGAAACCATTCCTATAAACATTAGAATAGAAGAGGATCCCAAAAATTATCAAACTTGCAGTATCTCTTACTCAATAATAAAGATAAATAGTTACACTTTTACTTAAATAATTCTTTGATGTATTTGCATGGTCTTATGCGGCTATCCTAGGGCTTGATCTAAAACTATTAGTATATCAAATTTTGTACATCTAGATGCAAAATAATTCAAACAAAAAACTTCACAAGGTGCATCCCAAGATCGTATTACTAGTGAAATAGGAAATGAAGAAGAAACTAGGAGTTGATTTCATACACCCTATTGACTATTAGAATTGGATATCCAACATAGTACTACTATCAAAAAAGATAGAAGGAATCAAAATTTGCACATATTTTTATGACATCAATAAGGCATGTCCAAAAGATGATTTTTCATTTCCAAATATTGACATGATCATGGATTATACTATAGGTCATGATATGTTGTCTTTAATGTATTGTTTTCAGGATATAATCAAATCAAAATCACCACTAAATACCAACATAAAATAGCATTCACAACACCATGGGGAACATTTTGCTACCAAGTGATGCCTTTTAGTATAAATAATGTTGAATCTACATATGAATGCGTAATGACTATAATATTTCATGATATACTTTATGATATTATGGAAGAATATGTTGAAGATGTACTTCCAAAGTCCAAGTCTAGAGAAGAACATATTCAAGTGCTTCATCCCATTTTTGAATGCATGAAAGAGTATAAAATGAGATAGAATCCAAATAAGTGTGTGTTTGGCATGACATCAAGAATTTTTTTAGGTTTCAATATTACACAATACAAAATAGAAGTTGATCCTTCTAAAGTTTCAACTATCATTTTTATACCCCTACAAATGAATCTTAAACAAATTAGAAGTTTGCAAGGTAAAATCCAATCAATCAGGGATTTCATCTCATAGCTTGAAGATATTTGTCACCCTTTCACATTTTTGATAAAGAAAGACTCTCCTTTCAATTAGAATGAGAATTTTGAAACAACAATTGATAATATTAAATAATATATTTCCAATCCTCCAGTATTAATGCCACCTATTGCTGGTAAACCTTTTTTTATTATATATATCAACTACTCAATTTGCACTAGGGACATTGTTAGTGCAACATGATGATAGTGGGAAAGAAAGAATAATGTATTATTTAAGAAGGAATTTGATATCATATGAACTCAATTAATCTTAAATATAAAAGGTGCATCTCTCACTTTTTTTCCTCACAAAAACTATGACATTACATGCTCAATAATTAAACTAAGATCATTAACAAAATTGACCCTCTCAATTATCTTCTATCCAGAATATATGTAACAAACATGATGGCTATATGGGTTATGATTCTCAATGATTTTGATCTTGAGTATGTAAATTAAAAAATAATTAAGATACATGACTTAGTAGATACATTGGTGGAAGCACTTCTTAAAGATAAATCACCTCTTATTATAGAATTTATGGATGAATCAATAATGTCCATAAATGAGTCTCTACTTTGGTAATTATTATTTGATGGTTCCTTCACCACTCATATATCAAGTGTAGGTATATTATTAGTCACAACAGATGGGGATTGTATTCCCAAGGATTTTAGAATTGAGTTCCCTTATACAAACAACATTTCAGAGTATGAAGGTCTTATAGCAAGTCTCAAACTAGCTATCTAATGGGGTGTCCAACATTTTATTATTTTTGGTGATTCTAAACTTATCATTAACCAAGTAACCAATGAATTCCAAGCTTATGATGATAGGTTAATCCATTACAAGAAAATGGTGGATAGTTTAAAGTTGCCTTTTGAATTCATGTAATTTAAACAAGTACCAAGAATCAATAATAAGGAAATAGATGCCATGGCTATCATTGGTTTATTGCTTGATTTAAAAATAAAACACAAGTTCCTTGTTGAATACCTGATGACATTGGCTTATAATATGTCTGATTTAAAAATGGTTTGTAAGGTGGTTAGTCCCACTTCTCCCTAGTATTTTGACATAGATACCTATCTTCATAATAATACCTTACTACCAACCTATCCCATAATCAATGAAAATCATTTATCCAACACACCTCTCACTACACCATAGTTAGTAACACCTTATATTATAAAGGTTATGATAGAACTCTTTTACACTATTTGAATTATGAAGAATCTACTTTGACAATTAAGGAAGCACATGAGGGAGTATGTGATGAAAATTCAAGTGGCATGGTCCTATCAAAAAATATTTTATGGGTAGGCTATTATTGGCCTACCATGGAAATTAATTCATGTGCCTATGTTAAGTAATGCATACCTTATCTAAAACATGGAGACCTTATACATAGTCCATCATAAGCTTTGCAACCTATTACCAAACCTTGGTCATTATTCACATGGGGGATATACCTCATTGTAAAAATAAATCCTAGTTCTTTTGATGGCCATACTCATATTATGATGGTAATGGAGTACTTTACCAAGTAGGTTGAGGCAATGCCCCTTATGTAACTAAAAACAAAACTTATAAATTCATCTTAATCTACATTGTTTACTGCTTTGGTATCCCTTTTGTAATCATTACTGATAATGGTAAATCATTCAATAATAAGGAAGTTAAATTTGTTTTTCAAACTTACCATATCAAGCATAAGTGGCCCACTCCCTACTACCCACAAGGAAACAACCAAGCTAAGGCAACTAATAAAAACATTTTGTTCATCCTTAAATGAGTTTTCTATGAATTTGGTTATGACTAGCATACACAACTATATCCCACCCTCTAGGCATATCACGCTAGCATTTGTACACCCATGGAGCAACCCATTATTCTATTCTACATAGTAGTGAATCTATTTTACCAATAGAAGTTGAGGCTTCATCTTTGCATATATCCCTACAATAAATAATTAATGAAGAATCCTAGCATACTTCACACCCTAGTTAAATTGACAATCACCTTTTCCATAGCTATAATAAATGGATAAAATCTAGGGATTTTAGAATTAGAGATATTGTTCTTAAGGAAAACCAACATAATAATAGTGTTGAGAGAGAGAAGAAAATAAAGTTTGAGCCTAATTGGTTAAACCCATATGTCATCATTACTAAGTATGGATTAGGCACTTATAGATTGGCTATAGAATATGGAGATGATCTTGATGAGCCTATGAACATCATGTACCTTAAGATATTATATGCCTAAATTTTTTTACATGTTGTTGTTAATATCCTAGGTTTTTTAAAAAAAAACTAAAGAAAAGCAAAAAAATTAGAAAGAACAAAAAAAACATAGATTGTCCAAAAGTGAAAACCAGTTTACTAAAAATTTAGGTGAGTACCATGGTGAAAACTATATTTATGGCACCATGTGTAATCCATTGTATATATACACCCTAGTTACTTGGGGGCATCATGTTTCAATAGTCCATTATATATTTCCACATTGTCCTTTGCCACTTGTTCTCACTTGTCCTGTAGTATGTTAGCTTAGGGTTTGATACTTATACTAGCTATGTCCTTACTCATGATAGATAAACACATTATATATTACCATCTTTGTCATAATAATTTATCACCTATATTATCTCACAAACAAAAAAAATCCAAAATTACAAGTAAACACTTACCAAAAAACATCTACCATCCCAACTAACTTCCAACCTCATTTAATCACACTTCTTGGGTGGGAAAATCACACATATTTTCATATGACACTTGGTGATTCATCAATCACACACTTTATCATCACTTCCCATATTGGGAGAACTACAACTAACCTGATATCCCCACATGGACTTCATCTAGGATGGATTATGTAGGCAATGCTTAGAGACATGGGGTCTCTAGGGTTAACTCAGTGACTACCTCCCCCATCATCCATTTCCTTGAGATTGGATTTGTTATTCATTCATGCATTCCTTATTATAATTCATCATTGGTTGTTAAGTTATTAGCCTAGTTCTTGGCTACTAATTGTCTTTAACCTTGCTTAGGATGTTCAGTGTTTTGTTTTATCTTTTAGGTATTGATTACTTGTTTGTGGTTTTCATTACTTAATTCTTTATTTTTTTAGTTGTTTTCATGATCATATTTTATCCTTAACCATTAATTTGGTTATTTATCCTTTTTTATTCCTAACCATTAATTTGGTTATTTATCCTTTTTCCTAATTAACCATTCATTTAGTTATTTTCCATTTCTTACTTTAGCCAATCATTGGTTATTACTTTTTACTCATCTTATTTATATCTTGTTATTTTAGTCATTTTTATTATTTTACGTCATTGCTTCCTTTGTTTATCCTTACAAAATTTTAATCTTTATTTATTTGGTTATTTGTCTGTCATTTGTATTTATTTTACAAACGTTATTTTCATAGTCATTTTGTGTGTCCACATAATCTAGTGTAATTATGTTTTATTGTCTTTCTTTAAATGTTTTATTTTTGTTTCTATTAAGATTAATTTTTGACTTGCATTATAGTATGGTTATGATTTGTCTATATCATGACATACTTTGATTTACACAAATT
Organism: Torreya grandis; assembly: GCA_037957365.1. Classification (NCBI taxonomy): domain Eukaryota; kingdom Viridiplantae; phylum Streptophyta; class Pinopsida; order Cupressales; family Taxaceae; genus Torreya; species Torreya grandis. The sequence goes on from JARHVA010003120.1 coordinate 2,007,405, forward strand.
ACTCTTTTTCAGTCCATATGCCTAAAACATCAACATTCATCATGATTATTTGATATCATTGGTGGTAATGTGTTTTACACTATATTAAATATCAGGTTTCTTAATACCTCATTTATGATGGAAATCCAATGCAAGTAACAATTAAAATCAAGGAAACTATTTAAAACCATTATATATGCATCCATAATCAAATAATATGTGGCATATCCCATAATAAAATGCTAAAAAGAATTAACATGTGTGAATGTGAATCAAAATGCAAGAAGTATAACAATACTCTATCTATACATCCATCCATAAACCATGCATAAATGAAAATAATAATAAAAAAATCCATAAACAGTCCCTCAATAGTCCATAATGTCCATCTAAATAGTACAAGTATCATAACCTAAATAAATCAAGTGTTTATTATTTATTTATTCATTTATTTTAATTTATTTTTATTTTTATTTGTGTGTGTGTGTGTGTGTGTGTGTGTGTGTGTGTATCAAAATTGAATGTGTCTAGGTACATCTCAAAAATATATGTACATCGATACATCCATCCTCAAAACTATGTCAAGTTTCTCCTTACCCTTCAGATGGAGAATCTGATCTTGGACTTAGATGATAACACCATGGTGTGTCCCATGGAAGACCTATCACATGATGCAAAACCTATCCCACTAATCTCTTCAACTCTATAAGATGAATATATCTCTTTGACATTGATCATCTAGATGAACACTTCATGTATGATGGTTTCCTCTATGTATATGGAATGACCTCATCGTATAAAATCTTATAATATGTCTCTTGCTCCATGGACCTCATCTCCCAATCAAGTGTATTTATCTACCCCTATCCTGCTAGCAACAATCTAGCCTCTACAAACTTAGTCCTCTAGGTATCCCTCTCCTATCTATACATCTGAGTCAAAGTTGTATATTCTAGTGTCTATCTCTCTAAATCATAAATAACAAATCCCAATGCAATAATATAATCCCTTTATAATCTCCTATTGTAGCCTATAATTTGTCCACCTCTCCCTGTATATTTTTTATGTCAACCACTCTAAGTGCTAATACTCCCTCTACTATCCACCTACCCCTATAATCTAGACACCTCTCTATATAACCCTACAATATCACTATCATGGGCTCAAATCCCCTTATGCAATCTATCAATAAGGGTTTGATCATTTTGATATATACATGTATATGAAGGACACACCATGTCTCCTTTATCTATATGTGTCTCATGTACTGATATCATCATTACATCCTATCCATCCATGTTTTCTTCACTATTAATGAGACCAATGGAGTCTCATATCCACCTACCTAGTCTATATCCACCCTCATCTTTGTGTCTCCTCCCACATCCACACCTACCTCTCACAAAATTTCAACATCCTCCACCTCAATAATCTCTACATCATGAAAATAGCTCTCCTCTAAATCATGTCCTCTACCTCATCCTCATTTACCTCCTCTATGTCTTATCACTACATTATTAATGTGGGCTCCTAGGATTTTACCTCATGGATGCCCTACTCAAACTAGTAACCAATCTCTACCTCTAAGTGCATGGTGGTACATATGAAATTTTCAATAACATTTTCCATTATATATCCCACCAATCTACATATCCATATACTAATCCTACATCAATTACATCCCTCTTATCACTCCATGTAACTATCTGTAACTATGACCAACTATGGTATACTATTGTAAGATCAATAATAACCCCCACTGAACCCTCTCTCTAACTACTAATGCAAAGATATGAGGACCTAAAGGAATGTGTTGTCTTATAACAAACTATCTCATCACCCTACTAGGGTGATATCTCTCTATAATATAACCATATATACCTATAACATAACACTGGCTCATCATGTCCATGTAAAAATCATCCTTTGGCCACTAAAACATAATCTATTTATATGGTCTATAGGTGATATGATCATCCCCTATATCATCTATATCCCTCCTATAAAACCCTACATCACCCAAGTGTGGTATAAAGGTGCCTATGATCATATGTCATCTATATTCTATAGGATAATCAACATAATGTGTGCTCATATGTCTAACTAGTCTCTCCACTACAATGTGCTCCTTACACAAAACCTATAGTAGTGTGGAAGGACCAATCTCTTTCCCATCGATATAAACCACATGATGTAAATACATGTATAAATGTGAAAGAATGCATGGTCCCCATGTGAACCTCTCTCCCATATATATCATGTCTTTAATTTCATCTAGAAAACTAATAGGACATAGTCTACCACTCTTATCAAGAAACATAAAGCCACTGATAACAACCATAAGTACCATAGTCAAAGAATCAGTATCTAATCACATGTAGTAGTCAATATCTACCCCTCTCATAATTGGAATCAATTTGTCTCCAAAATCTTGTATAGTGTCATCTCTTATGGACCCTAACACTAGTGAACTCATCTACCCCATATTAAAATACCAAAAATTTGATATACATCTTCTAGTGTCATAATCATCTCACCTGTAGGTAATTTAAATGTGTGAGTCTCGCTATGCCATCTCTTGGCTAATATAGTTAACAAAGCCTTATTTGCTCAAATCTCAGGCATCTAAGTGATGTATGATAAACGTGTCACCTCTATTACACTAAAATCATACTTGGTGAAACCTACTATCTGATTAAGCACACTAGGTCTCCACTCCCATGTCATAAATAATGGTAATACTTCCTACAAACATAACACATTAGTACAATGTTAATTCTATCTATCATCATATTAATCCATTTACCACTATTTTAAAATCTTCAAAGACAAGAATGAAAATATAAAAAAACCTTTATTCATATTATTTTTAAGCAATTCAACATTCTACTTATTTAATCATTTACTAATTTCCCCCTGACCTCTAAATTTCATGTTTTTGCTACTCTATTTAACATTTTTGCAATCCATTTTGATGAATTCAAACTTCATCCCTTCAATTTTGCATCTTTTCACATTTTCAAAACCCATTTTAGAGATTTTGTTATCTATATCTTGAATTTCACTCCTATGATATTCAATTTTACATTCACCCTAATCTCTTTTCCTCCTGAATAATTTTGTTACTCCAATTGATGAATTTGTAACTCATTTGCATAATTTCATAATTGTGAAATGCGAATTCACCAATTCCCACCATATTTCTCTCCCCTAGTGATTTCAAACCCCTACCTTATGAATTCATATCCAGTTTCATGATTTCATAGTTTACCCTAACGAATTCATAAATTTTGTTGTCAAATTCATAAATAGCCCAAATACCAATTCATTTTTGTCTACTTTAAGACCTAAAAAATTGCTTAAATCACAAAGCTAAGGCATGAAATTTCACTTACCAAAGGACTTCTCCTCTCTAATATTTAGTGTCTCCTCTCATGCTTGTTATGGTATTTGCGGTGTGGAATACAGTCCATTTCCCTCCAAGTTCTTAGATCAAATATCTCCTCACTCAACTTCTACTAGCAAATAGATCTAAAAATCAAATGTGCACAAATGAATTTATTACCACCCAATCTTCTATTTATATTTTCCCCCATTTCAAATATTACCCCCCTCCATCCATTTTATTTATTTTTCCCTCTATTTTAATTCAAATTTAAGGACAATCTACATCAAACTATGTTGAATCTATCGCTCTAACTTGAAACTATCACTCTCGTAAAATTTTCATTACAATTTGAAATACCATTTTTTTAATTTTCAAGATCCATAACTTACCATCACTAAGAGATATCATTCCCACATCCACTCCCTTGACCCTTGCATCATGAAAATCCAATAAGTGGGCAATATTCAAATGGTAAAATATACTTTTTCCAATAAATATTGTAGTTTTCACAACTAGGGGCAACTTATATACATGTACCTAAATATTTTAAGTTTGACGTCAATTCTACTAATTTGATTTCTTGATGGTACAAACTACTTAATAATTTTTATTCTTTTCATTCCTTTCAAGTATTTATCCATTTTATTGCACAAACCGTTGAGGGTACATCATCACATTCATTTTTTTTCTTCTTAATCATCAATGCTCTATTTCTGTTACTATTCTCAAAAAATGTATTGCTTTGCAATATCTTTTAAAAAAGGGGAAAATATAGACACCTAAATTATATTTAGTGTCAAAATGCACCTAAAACCTATTGGATAATTATCATGATGTCATGGTGATGTCATGGAGGTGTCCTAGTGAGTGGATGAAGTGCTTTGATAGCCCAAGTAACAATAGCAAAGTGTGCAATGTGCTTGTTCTAGTGTGATTTATGTTGGCTTGGTTGATCTTCAGTTTTGGCATGATTCGACATTTTAGGGATGAGTATGGTGGTTGGATAATGTTCAATAGGTCCCTAATATCTTATCTATGCTTTGAGTGCTTGTGTACATATGTGGAATTCATCTAGTTATCCATAGTTTTCATCTAGATAGTTTGGTCTAGTGGTAAAAAATTTGAGTAGGCATAGGAAATTTGATGATGTCACCATTACGACATGGGAATGCATCAAGGGGATTTGGTAATAAGGTTTTGATCACATTAGTACCTAGTTTTCATATGATAGATCTTAAGTTATGCATCAAAGTACGGTCAAAGATATGAGGGTATAAATTTGGCTTCCTAGTTAGAATTCATTATTTTCCCATACTTAGCCAAATTTGTAATGTGGCCAGAAAGAGCCAAGTAATTAGTTTGATGATGGAATATCTTGCACATATGGATGTTTTAATATAATTTAATCATATGTGTTTTTTCATTTTTATACCTAGTTTATTTGTGATAACTTTCAAATCAAGTTTTAAATCATGGGAAAATATATGTATATGCAAATTTGGGCTCCCAAGCAATTTAATTGTGTTTTCCCATAATTAGACCATTTTTAAATATGAAAAGAAGAGTCGAGTGAGAAATTTGATGGTTTAATATCTTACACATGTGAAGGTTTCAAGAAAAATTGATCATATTGGTGTGTTTAGTTTTTATTCTAGTTTATTTTTTCTAAATTCTAGATCATGCACTAAAGCCTGGAAAAAGTTATGCAAGAGAAAACGTGGTCTCCCAAAAAAAATTTGGACACAGTTATCTATGTAATAAAATATTTTGAAAAGGCATTTTAATGATTTTATATCATGCACATGTGAGGGTTCTAGGATTTGTATGTCACATGGTTGGATTCTTCTGTGTAAGGAGATCATCTGGTCTAAATTTGAGAACATGCAAGTGAGCGTAGAATAAGTAATTTAAGTGAAAAGTTAGCCTTTGAGGGATATTGAAAGGGTCCCCTTAGTCAATTTTTAAAGTTTTACAATTCCAGCAATATCAATGGTGCATGTTACTCCAAGAAGTCAGGAAGTAGCAAGATGAGGACAGGTGCACAATGTTTAATGACTGAGAAAAATTACAAGATAAGGATCTAACTATGAGTAGGTATTCATTAATATTTATTGAATGGTGAGAATTTATCATTAAATATCTAGTTGATCCACAAAGATCGATGGATAACGTTGATTCAAAATTTTAATATTATATGAGATAAGGTCAAAGTGATAGATGTTTAATGTTTGAGAAGTGGCACCTATGTGTTAAAGATAGAACAAGATCGATGCAGTGTATTCAATCTAAGCTGAGAGGAACATGATATTCAATCATTGTGTTTGATGTTTAACTATGACCTTTTCCATTTGAATATTTGAATTTTCTAAATCAAAAACTAGTGTCTACTCTTTAGGCACATATCTTCTGATAGAAGATGAATTTGCTCATGTATTAAAACTAAAAGTGGTATAGAACTCCAAGGCGCACGAGCACTCACACACACACACACACACAGATATATATATATATATATATATATATATATATATATATATATATATATATATATATATATATATATATATTTGAAGATATAAAAGTGAGTACAATCAAATTTTTAAGCTTATAAGTTGACTATGTTTTTGTTATTGTTTTGTAAGTGATTTGAGAAGAGTTTATGAGCTTGTTTTGATATTATTTTGATATATCTTGGTGAATTGGCTATTGATAAGTGTTTTAGACTCCATGAGGATGCTTTGCATGAATTTTGAAGGTTTGAATAATCACATGAAGTATGAACAAAGGTATTGAAGTCAACTATGTTTTTAATTCATAATGAGTGAGTACAGAGAAGTGTTTGAGCTAATTAGGCATTAGCTTAAGAGTGTTTTGGTGATTTTGATCATTTTAGAATGTCATAAGGGACATAAGGAGTGGAACTATGTATTTTTAAATGGTCATGTGTTTTTTTATGCTCAAATAAGTGTCAAAGAGCTGAGTGGGTCTCCATAGTACCTAAAAGTGACTTAGTCCAATTTGAAAGCGGATTGTGCTTAAGTGTTACACATATGAGATGCCTTAAGGGTGAAGGAATTTTTTGTAGTCAAAAAAGAATTATTATAGAATTGATATTTCATGATTAATCTATATATTGTGAAACCAAATGTGCTGGGTTCTATATTTTTGTGAGTGAGAGACTAGGGAGATATTTGTGAGAGGCTTATGGTTATGGCTTGTGAAAGTGAAGGATAAGTAGTGTGTCTATTGGTGGATTTAATGAGTAGAATAGTTGGTTAACTATGTGTATGACATGTAGGTCATGTTCTTACTACTAAGATAGTGCTCTTGTATTTTGTGGATTTGTGAAGAGGTTTGAGTGTGCAAATGACAGTAGTTTGAGTGAATAAGAAAAGAGTTTGTGACATGCCTATATGAGAGGCCTATTTGAGAGAGTGAGTTTATGAATCTATTAGAAAATAAAGAAGTCTATCATCAAGTGTAGAAGGCATCAAATCTAAGGTGGAAGTGTTCTTCTCAAGGATGGTCCAAAGGACTTGATCTTCTTTAGGGGTAGTTTCTCCTTGTGAAATAGGGTTTGACTAAGGACCTTTGATCAGAAGGACTTGATCAAGGTTGCAGGTCAGAAGGACTTGAACAAATATACTTGATTAGAAGTAATTGATCAATCTCTTTTTTTTTTTTTTTATCATATTATAGGATAGTAATCCATGTGTTTGCAGGCTTGAGAGTGGGTTTTATTCCCCAAGAGGTTTTCCCATGTAATTCTTGTGTTTTGTATGTGATCTTGATTTATGTTCATTGTTCTCTACTATGAATGATCTGTATGTTTCATGAATGATTATATTAAATGCTAAAGTATTTTCAAAGGTTTAAAAATTGAATTGGATTATTTGTCACCATTAATTCACCCCCTTAATGGATTTTACCTCTAAAAATTGATATTAAATTGAGGTCCTTTGGTAAAATATTGACAGCATGAAGGCGATCCAAGGTACAATGGATAGTTAGAATGTACAATGTTTTTTCTCTAATAAGTAAGCATTGATGTTCAATGGATTCAATTATGCATTTTGGAGTGCTAGGATGGATACATACATTATATCCCTAAGTTTTCATGTATGGCAATCTATTTTGGATGGTTATGTTTCTCCTGCTATTCCTCCATCTATTGTTGTAGACAATAAGATGTTTAAGAATAACTCTAAGGAAATGAATGACATCACTTGTGGTCTTACAGAAACTAAGTTCATTAAAGTAATTAATTACACATCTACCAAGGAAATGTGGGATAAATTGAGGACTATTTTTGAAAGAGATTCAAATTTTAATCTTGCTAAGTTTCAAACTCATAGAATGTAATTTGAAAGTCTTAAGATGAATGGAGAAGATATTGTGGAAAACTTTCTGTAGAGAGTTGACGAAGTTGTGAATTTCATTAGAGGTCTTAGAGAGAATCTTCAATAAACTAATGTTGTTAAAAAGGTATTAAGGTCTCTATCCGCCAAGTTTGACCTGAAAGTATCTATTATAAAAGATAGTCATGACTTTACTCAATTAAAGATGGATCAATTGCATGACAACCTTACTACCTATGAGATGAGGAAGAATGCTTATCTAACACTAAATAAGGAAGAAGCTCTAAAGACTAAAATGAAGATAAAGTAGAAGTTCCAAGGTAAGAAACTCAAGGAGGATGACATTTTTGATATAGATGAGGATGAACTAATTGCCTTAATTTCAAAGAAATTGAGAATAGGTTTAGGCAAGTATAAAGGTAAGTTACCTCTCAAATGCTTCAATTGTGGTGAGATAGGATATTTTGCTAATAAGTTTACTCATAAGTATAAGAAGGATGATGATGAATAGCATGATCAAGTTTGTGATGATAGAAAGAGATCATTTAGGTATAATAAAATCAAGAAGGGATTCAAAAGATTTGATAACAAAAAGAAGTACTTCAAGGACAAAAAGAGTCTCTACACCAAATAAGATTATAACTCATCAGATGAGAATGATGATAGTGACTCAGAATATGATCATGAAGATGATGGTTCTACTGAAGATGAAGATTTTTTCATGGTTGAGGAAGAAAGTTGATCACATTAGATTGTGTCTACTTGGAGTGATTTTGATGATGATCAAGATGAAGTGGACTATGAGACTACATTGATTAATGTTCATGGAGAACTAAAGATTGAGAAGAAGATTAGTAAGAAGATGAAATCTAAACTCAAGGAATTTGAGGAAAAATTTAGTGTGTTTGAGGAAAAAATAGATGAAGATGCCACGGATCATGAAGATACTGTCAAACATCTCAGTTATCAATTAGAAATCTTATCTATAAGCTTAAAATCTAAAGAATATAAATCTGCAAGGTATGTAATTAAAAATAAGTCATTGAAATCTAAGTTAGAGAAGGTATCTATTAAGGTTATGTAATTTGTAAGATTTTAAAAGATCTCAAGTGATATAGACAATATTTTGAATGATCAAAAGCATGTAAGTGATAAGACTGATCTTGGATAAAAATAAGAACTAGACACTACAACCTAAGATAAGATGAAGACTAACGTGAACAAGGACAATTAGCCTTTGAAGACAAATCATCAAACAAGGAATGAAGGTGTAAAAGAATGAATACAAAATAAATCAAACAACCAAATGCCATGAGGTATGCAAATTTCAATGGTTACTACTATACTCATAATCAGTTTGGGAATTGATTTAGAGAATGTAGAAAACTTGTTAAGAATGAATTTGCTTAGATCTATGATGGGGGTCATAATTCAAAAGGTACAAGAAATTTTGAGTGTCTCAATTGTCATGATGTGGGATAATTTTCAAAACATTTTCCATTTAAGGTAAGACAAGTTGAGCTTCCTTCAAAAAATATTAAGTGTTACAATTGTCATGAACTAGGACATATTACAAGATATTGTCCAAATATGGTAAGGTAAAAATATATTTTTGCAAAAAATATGGTATGCTTCAATTGTGAATAGAGAGGTCACATTCCTAGGTTCCAAAAGTAAAGGCCTACAAGTCAAAAAAGGTTCAAATAGGATCCAAGAATGCAAGGAAGAAAATAAGTTAATACATGGAAACCAAAAGTGGTTAGTATGCGTCATGATGAGACTATAGGTCCAACTAATCTATTTGTTATGGTGGAGAATTATTCTAAAGTTGAAGATTCCTAATAGGTCTCATTCGCTTATGTTGAGAATGAAGAGAGTAAGTTCAAGGAGAATACCAAGGTACTAGTTGAAACTAGTTCTGGTGTATATATGGATTTAAGTGAACATCCTGTTGTTATTGAACAAGTACCTAGTGATGAAGTTTCTTCAAATAAAAAGGTATGCCATGAATCTATGTTGTCTCCATGTATTGATAATCCAATCATATAATAAAAGGATAATGTTTTAGTAGTTAATAAATTTGTTTCTATAAATCCAAAGAAGAAGAAGAACTATAAGTATCATTTGAGCAAGGAGGAAGAGGAATATGAGAAGTTGCATTTATTTTAAAGCATTGAGGTATAGAGGGTATCTCTATCTATGCTTCTTAAGAGATTCCTTTTAAGTTGACAAGCAAGTGTTGTTGTGGTGTTTTTTAGTTGGAACAGTATGTAAGGTCAAATTAAAGGTTCTTAGATGGCAAAGGAAGATTTATGATTTGTTAAGATAATCTTTCTACATAGAAAGGTTTGTTGACTTTATTCTAGCATGCTCCAAGTGGTTTTGTGATCTAAAGGAAGTCAAGTTTCCCAATGGTGTGGAAGATCAAATATTGGTCCAAATATATGTAATGATTGTCTTTAGGTGTGCAAGAGGTTTCAAAGATGGACGTTGATTAGAAGGTGTTATGTTGACTTTATTTGTTTTAAGATTCTAGGGTTTTGGGCTCTACTAAAAAATTGGTCTACCTTATGAGTTGAGGTTTGAGGCTTCTTAATATGTTGAATTGGAAAAATGGGTTATCAAATCAAGCTTCATGTATATTTGAGGGTTTGTGATTCTCAAATTATTCAAGTTTTTATTAAATTGGAGGGCCAACTAGCTAGTAGATTTGTGAAGGAAGTATCTTTTAGAGGATGAGATAGTTATTTAAAATTGGTGTGCTCAAGGGGGCATATGAGAGTGATCAAAAATTGAATTTTTAATTCCTGAAGATGTATTTATTGAAAGGTGTGGACTCTACAAGTTTCAGGTAGAGTTATAAGGAGTGTAAGATATGCCTAGTGTGAAAAAGAGTGTTTTTGTTCAATTTATCCAAAAGATCAAGGTATGTGTATTTCAAGGTGATTTCTTAATATGGTTTAGTGCATGTTTCCTATTTGGTGAGTGGCATGATCCTCTATTGGTGGTCATAGAAGTGTATTGAGAAAGAAGGCTGGTAAGCCTGCATGGTGGTTCCTAATGGTGTGTGGAGATCTAAAGATGCTCAAGTGATGAAATGGCTCAAAAATATTAGGGGGAGTCCCTATCAGATTTTGCTTGGTAAGTCTCATCAATTTTTAGTATTTTGTGGGTTCTTTCTTCTTTGGTTATTGTGTTTGATTGAAGAGAGTGTTGGCATGAAGCAAGATGAAGTTGTCAAGATATGTAGATGTAGGCTCAAGGTAAGGGGGAGTTTTTATCATCTTTTTAATAGATTCCTTTCCTATTTTTAGTCTTTTTAGATCCTCAGGATCAGTTTGTTCCCACTTTGTCATTGTGTCAAAGTGGGATAAAGTTCCTATTGTGAGAGTGCTTGAAGAGAGAGAAGGTGAGTTGTATATTGCTATATATGATGTGTGTTGACATCAATGACAAAGGGGGAGTTTATTGGATAATTATCAATTATGTCATGGTGATGTGATGGAGGTGTTTTGGTGAGTAGATAAAGTTCTTGCATATCTCAAGTAACAATGACAAAGTGTGCAATGTGCTTGTTATAGTGAGCTTTATGTTAGCTTGGTTGATCTTTAGTTTTGGCATGATTAGAGATGTTCAAGGATGAGTGTGATGGTTGGATCATGTGTAATAGGTCCCTAATATGTTATTTATTCTTTGAGTAATTTTGTGCATAAGTGTAATTCATCTGGTTGTCCATAATTTTCATCTAGATAGCTTGGTCCAATGACAGAAAATCTGAGTAGTCAGTTTGATGATGCCACAATTGTGACATAGGAATGAGTCAAGGGAAGTTGGTCATATGGTTATGATCGCATTAGTCCCTAGTTATTTTACACCATATCTCAAGTCATACATTAAAGTGCGGTCAAATCTATGAGGGTGCAAAGTTGGATTCATAGTCATAATTCATTATTTTCCCATACTTAGCCAAATTTGCAATGTGGCTAGAAAGAACCAAGTAAGTAGTTTGATGATGGAATATCTCAAACATATGGATGTTTCAGGAGGTGATCATATGGGTTTGTTTATTTTTATACCTAGTTTATTTGTGTTAACTTTTACGTCAATCACCAAAGCATGGGAAAATATATGCATATGCAAATTTAGGTTCCAAAGTAGTTTGACTATGTTTTCCCATACTTAACCAATTTTGTAATATGGAAAGAAGATCCAAGTGAGCATTTTGATGGTGGAATATATTTCACATGTGAAGGTGTCAAGATAAACTAATCATATGCTTTTTTTCATTTTTGACTCTAGTTTATTTGTACTAAATTCTATATCATGCACTGAAGCACAATAAAAGTTATGTAGGATCAAAGTTGGTCTCCGAAATAAAATCTAGACATAGTTGGCTTTGTAATAGAAGATTTTTAGAAGGCATTTTAATGAGATTATATCATTCATTCATGAGGGTTCTAGGAGTTTTATGTGATATGGTTAGATTCTACTATGTGAGGAGATCATCTAGTCCAAATTTGAGATCATACAAGTGAGCGTAGAAGAATTTATTGAGGTGCAAAGTTTGCCTTCTAGGCATAATGAAAGGGTCACCATGGTCAATTTTGAAAGTGTTAAAGCTTGAGAAATATCAATAGTGCACATTTCTCCAAGAATTTAGGAAGTAAAAAAGATGAGGATAGGTGCATGATGTTTAATGACTAAGCAAAGTTATAAGACAAGAATCTAATGGTGAACAGGTGTTCATACAAATTGATTGAATGATGAACATTGATCATTAAATATCTACTTGATCTATAGAGATCGATGAAGCATGTTGAGTTAAAATTTTAAAATTGTATGAGATAAGGTCAAAGTGATAAAGGTTTAATGTTTACGAATTAGTGTCGATGTGTTAAAGATAAAATAAGATCGATGGAGCATATTCGATCTGCACTAAGAGGAATATGAGATTCAATCATTGTGTTTGAGTTTTAACTATGACTGTTTCCATTTGAATATTTAAATTTGCTAAAGAAAAAACCAATGTCTTATCTTTGGGCCATATCTTTAGATAAAATATGAATTTTCTCATGAAGTAAAAAGCAAAGTGGTAGAGGAATCCAAGGTTCATCTAGATATATATACTTGAAGATCTAAAAGTGAGTACAATCAAAGATATTCAGCCTAAAAGTTGACTGTGTATTCGTGCTTATTCTGTAAGTGACTTGAGAAGAGTCTTTGATCTTGTTTTGATATTGTTTCAATATATCTTGGTGGATTAGCTATTAGGGAGTGTTCTAGACTCCATGAGGATTCTATATGTGCATTTTGAAGGTTTGAACAATCATATAAAGTATGAAAAGAGGTCTTGAAGTTGTTATTTTTTTCATTCATCATGATTGTGTGTATAGAGAAGTGTTTGAGCTAATTGGGCATTAGCAAAAGAGTGTTTTGGTAACTTTTATCATTTGAGGATGTCTTAGGGGACATAAGGAGTGGACTTATGTATTTTTAAATGGTCTTGTGTTCTTTTTATACTTAGAGAAGTGTCAAAGAGCTGAGTGGGTCTTCATAGGACCTAAAAGTGACTTAGGCCTATTTGAAAGGAGATTATGCTTAAGTGTGACCCATATGAGATGGATTAAGGGCGAAGGATTATTTTTTGGCTGACAAGGAATTATTATGGACTTGATAATTCATGATTGATCTATATATAGTGAAACCAAATGTGTTGGGTTCTATTATTTTGTGAGGAGACTTTGTAAGTGAGAGACTAGGGAGAGATTTGTGAGAGGCTTATGGTTGTGGTTTTTGAAAGTGAGGGATAGGTAGTATACATGTTGGTGGAGTTAATGAGTATAATAGTTAGTTGAAAATGTGTATGACCTTTAGGTAATGCTCCTACTTTTAGGATAGTGCTCTTGTAATTTGTGGATATGCGAAGAGGACTGAGTATGCAGATGAGATCAATTTGAATGATGAAGAAAAGAGTTTGTGATATGTCTATGTGATAGGCCTCTTTGAGAGAGTGATTTTTTTTAGTTGTCAGATAATCAAGAGGTCTATTATCATGTATAATAGACATCAGTTCTAAGGTAGAAGTGTTCTTCTCAATGAGTGTCTAAATGACTTGTTCTTCCTTAGGGGAAGTTACTATTTGTGAAATAGGGTTTCACTAAAGACCTTTGATTAGAAGGATTGGATCAAGGTTGTGAGTTATAAGGACTTGACCGAAGATTCCTGATCAAAAGGACTTGATCAATCTCTTGTTTGTGATCATCTTATAGGATGGTAGTCCATGTGTTTGTAGGCTTGAGAGTGGGTTTTATTCCCCAAGAGGTTTTCCCATGTAGTTCTTGTGTTATGTATGTAATCTTGCTTTATGTTCATTATTATCTACTATGAATGATTTATATATTTCATGAATGATTTTATTGAATGCTTAAGTATTTTCAAAGGTTTGGAAATTGAATTGGATAGTTTGCCACCACTGAGTCCCCCCAGTGCATTTTACCTCTAACATAACCCTATTAATTATTCTTCCTAATATTCACAATATAATTTATGACATCTCCCTATTTATTTTAATAAATGGATAAATTTATTTTAATCAATTATGCACACTTTAAATCTAAATTTAATTATTAAATCCATATTTTAAACCTCACACCACATATTCCACTTTTATCTCCCTTACATATTGACTCACCCCAACCAGTCCCACAACTTCCTTAACTTATTTTGATCCATCCCTTGAGTTGTCAAATAGTTTGACCCATTCTTGGTGACTCAGGTAACCATCTCCATGTTTCTCTCAACTACTTGAAATGGTCATCATCCTCATAAATGAGGACTCATTTTCTAATGTAGATTATTTAGATTATTTGAAATATCTAAATAATCATCTACCATTAGATATTTCCTCTAAAAATCTATAAATAAGCACAAAAGTCATCACTTGCATCATCCTAACTTATGTTAATGAAGTGCTATCAAAATCACAAGTTAATCCAAAGCGAATCAAAGTCGTAAAAGAGTATATTTGAATTGAAACAATACCCATTTTACCTTGTATTGGAAGAGTGAGCAACCATAAATCAAAGAGAGCTAATCAAATTCATATCACAGTGGAAGAAGCTTTTTGAAACTAAGGCATAAGTTTGTGTTGTTTATTTTGTTTGTAGCTCTAGATTAGATTGAGTTTGTTTAGATTAAGATTTCTTAGTTTAATTTGAATTTATAGATTTTATTCAAGACACCTAGAAAAACCTATAATTTTTTCCTCAAATAGAAGAAGCATATGTATACAATCAAATCTAAACTAGGAAAGCTAGAAATCAAAGTATGCATGAATATTTAATAAAAATCTATGTAAGATCTAGGATGTACATATGTTGAGTGTAAAGCAGTAATAGATAGAACAAAATATGAGTAAGAGTAGCATGATCAATATCAAAATATAACAATGCTAAATCCAGGATGTAAAGTATAGAAGGATAGAACCTGAAAATCAAAACTGTGTATAAGGTGCTCCCAAGTCAGAGATTGCGTTAATTGAGGACCCATGTATCAGTTTATATGCCCCATAATGGGTAGATAATAGCAAGTCTAGATTGGTGTAGTGGACATGAGTCCTATAAGTAATCTGTAAGCACTCAACAAGAATAAATGAAACATGTATGTATCATAAAACTAAATATTCTAAGATAGCTAACATATGTAGTATCTAGAAAATATAGGAAATGTAAACATAGTAATACATAAAATATATAATATTGTATTTTTTGAGTAATATTTGAATGTTTTTATGTTTTTGACATATTATATTATTTTTGTATTATTTGGAAACAAGCTATGTACAAGTAATATGAAATTGAACTTGTACAAGGAGCAAAAGAGAGGGAAAGCATGTACAAGATGAGAGAAACAATACTAATCGATGAGTCTCATGGGAGATTCAATATTACTATGGCCTGTGTTAAATAAAGGAATTGTGATCATGTGTGATGTGTGAAAGGGAAATTGTGGTCCCATAAACTATTGTATTGATTGAGCTATATTTGTATCTACTTGTCTAGTGGTGTTAGGAATCTATGACACTGACTGTGGTGTCTTGTGAACTTTAAGGGTCTTAGGTACCCATCTAGTAGTAGAGCTTATAGGTGACATAGGTACTCTATGTTGAGAACCCTGATAACTCAATAATACTAATCTTGGTAGAAAGTGAGTAGAGGGAAGGGCTCTAGAATCTACAACATATTTCTAGTGTAAGGGTCTCTCTAATAATGGTCTCTTTGAGAGAGTATGTATATGTGTCAATACTATAAGATTAGACCTCCCCTACACTAGTGGATCTACTGAAATTCATGGTGTATCAATAGGAACTATGCATCGAGCCATAACTAATAATTGTGTTGTATCTAGAAATTATGTTATAATTGCCTATGAAATAAGTAGAGGATGCTCATAGGGAAGACCCTCAACTATGACTACATGATTTATATGTATATACTTTAATAATCTATGTGATTTGAATGGGATGGGTTGTAGCTACTATATACATGGCCTACCTAATAACTTATCAAACATGCCTGCACTAGGTAATACTAAGAACTAAGTGGCCACATGTGCTAGTCTAACCTATAATGGAAGCACAGTCTCCTTGATGAAAATCTAGACATGACCACTAAAATCATTGTTAACTATATCTATAGGGGATATATCCTACTCTCAATTCCCTAAATGTTTTAAAAGTGTGATAGTTCACATGTTAATATTTAACCCATTATCAATCATGAAAATCTAGATAGGATGATGATTTGTGTAGGCTCGTATAAAGAGTACATATAAATTTGTATCATCATCAATAATCTCTTATTATGATAAGGTGATGAGTGGTCTAGCTAGACCTATAGTGTGGTGCATACCAATGCCATTATAAAACTACATCAAAATACCAATTCAACATCTATATAAATTCTAATTATAAAGAAGAATCAACTCTCCTAGTTTAGAAAGCCATTCTTGTAAACATTGAAACATAAGATGATCCCAAAATTGTCAAACTTGTAGTATCTCTTAATCAAGAAGAAAGGTAAATACTTATGCTTTTGCTTCAAGAATTATCTTATGGATTTGCATGATCTTATGCAGATATGCCAGGACTTGATCTAGACTAGTACTGCATCATCTTATTGAACATCCAAATGCTAAACCAATCAAACAAAAAAATTGAAAAATGCATCCCAAGATTGCACTACTATTAAAAAGGAACTGAAAAAGAAATTGGCAGTTAGTTTCCTACACTCTATTAACTATTCAAATTAGATATCCAACATAGTACTAGTATCGAAAAAGACAAAAATTATCAAAATTTGCATAAATTTCTATGACATCAATAAAGCATGTCCAAAAGATGATTTTCCATTGCCTAATATCAACATGATCCTGCATTCTACTATGGGTCATGAAATATTGTATTTAATGGATGATTTTTAAGTATATAATCAAATCAAAATTACTATTGAAGACCAATATAAAAGAGTATTCATAACACCATGGCCAAAAAGTTTTACCAAGTGATGCCTTTTGGTTTAAAGAATGCTAGAACTACATATCAATAGGCAATGACTATCATATGTCATGATATGCTTCATGATATTATGGAAGACTATGTTAATGATATACTTGAAAATTCCAAATCTATAAAAGCACATTATCAATTTCTTCATTGCATCTTTAAATGCATGAGAGAGTATAAAATGAGATTAAATCCTAAGAAGTGTGTGTTTAGCATGACATCAAGAAAGTTTTTAGGTTTCATTATTTCATAATGCATCATATAAGTAAAATCTTCTAAAGTTTTAATTATCATGGATATGCCCGCACCAAATAATCTTAAATAACCTAGAAGTCTACAAGAAAAAATCCTAATAATCAGGGATTTCATCTCATAATTTGTAGATATTTATCACCCTTTCACATTTTTTCTAAATAAAGACACTCCTTTCAATTGGAATGAGAATTATACAATAGAATTTGATAATATTAAATAATATAGTTATAATACACTAGTATTAATGCCATCTGTTACTGGTATGTTATGTTTATGGAGCCTATTTCTGAATTACAATGCTTTGTGGATGAACATTTGAGTCCTCTAGGTGAATTCCAAGATGTAATTGTGGGTAAATACTAGGATGTAGTTACAAGTGAACATCAAGATGTAGCTATAGGAAAATTTCAAGATGTAGTTGTGGGTAAATGTCAAGATGCAATTATGGGAAAATGTTGGGATGCAGTTGCAGATGAATGCCAACATGGAGGTACAGGCAAAACCTATTATAGAGTTTTAGGTAAATTTTGGTGTGATGTGGTTGAGCATTGGCATGATATGTTCAAGCATCAAAGTGATGCAGGTGAGTATTTGGATGATGTAGTTGTCAACATGTTGTAGACCTATTTTAGCATGTTACAGGTATACACCTTTATAATGTGGGTGAACCATGATGTGTTACCATGATGTAGTATAAATAGATGTACTACATGTAATACATCATAATGTTAGAGAAATTTTGAAGGACAGTGAGTGTGAATTCAATGACAATTCAGGAAGGTTTGTAGAGTATAGATCCAAATAATATTTATGTATTATAATTTTGAGAAGACTGATTTGAGAGTTGGTTTTACTCTTGTGGCTTGTAATAAAATCTGAATAAGTGTTTCTTGGTGGATGTATCCCACATCGAGTGAACCAAATTAAATCTGGTCTTCATGTTGTGCATGTTTATTTTCTATTATATATATATATATATATATATATATATATATATATATATCTTGTTATTATGATATTGTGGAATATTTGTGCATTCATTTTTGTTTATTCCTCAAAATTGGTATCAGAGCTTCAGGTTGTATATGCTAAAGTGTTGAATCACAGTAAGGGTTATTATTTCAAGTGAGAGATATGGATAATGATCATAGATCAAAGGTTGAAAATTTAAATGGGTATAACTTTGGTCTATGGAAGATGTAGATGGAGGATTAGTTATAGTAGAAGGACCTCCATGCTCCATTGGGAGGAAAAGTAAAGCAACTAGTGGGGACATCAGATGAGGCTTGGGAGCTGCTTAACAAGAAAGCACTTGGGGACATTAGATTATGCCTTGCATCTTCGGTCACATTTAATATATCATAGGAGAAGACCACAAAAGGTCTCATGAATGCATTAGGGAAGTTATATTAGAAACCCCTCTACTTTTAATAAAATATTTTTAATGAAAAAATTATTCAATATGAAGTTGTCTAAAAATGGTTCATTTGCTAATCATATAAATGAATTCAATACAGTTGTGATTATGTTGAACTCTGTAAAAATTTAGTTTGACAATGAAGTTAGGGAGCTAATTATTTTGTGTTCTTTATTAGAGAGTTAGATTGGCCTGATAATGGCTGAAAGTTACTCGATCTCTAATAATGCCAAGTTGAAGTTTGAGGATGTCATAGGATTAATCCTTAGCAAGGAAATATGATGGAAAATCTCTAGGGAGATTTCTGCTTAAGGTGATGCTTTGGTAGTTGATAGTAGAGGGAGACAAAAGTCTATAGGAAAAGGAAATCATGGAAAGTCAAATGCTCTAGGATGGTCAAAATCAAGGAGCATGATGTTATGCTAGCAATGTGGAAAGATTGGGCATGCAAAGAAGGATTTTTTGTCTCTTTAGACTAAGAACAAAAATCAGGAAGACACAAAGGAGGTGAATGTGGCAATAGGTAATTTTTGTTAAGATGAATTAATTTTCTCCATTGACAATATTGTTGATTCTTGGATTTAGATTTAGGGGCTTATTTTCATGCAACACCACATAGACATTGTTTTATTGATTATGTTCAAGGGAATTTTGGACATGTTTACCTTGGTGATGATGATCCTTGTATCATAGTAGGAAAAGGAAGTGTTCAAATCAAAATCCAAAATGGGAACACTTGGCTACTAAAGATGTCAGGTATGTGCCCAAGTTGAGATGGAATTTGGTATCCATAGGCCAATTGGGCAGTGAAGGTTGCATGGTGACTTTTACAATAGATTCTTTAAAGGTGACCAAGGGTTCTCTTGTGGTATCAAGAGGTAATAAGGTTGGTACCTTATATTTATCAAGTAGTGTTTAATGTTTTAATTTAATTTTTGCAGATGTAGATACAACTTTGTGGCACAATAGGTTTGGTCACATGAGCCAAAAGGGCATGCAAATTTTGAAGGGTAGGTTACCTAGATTGAAAGGATATGATTTAGATTTTTTTGAAGATTGTGTGTATATAAAATATAAAATGGTAAGGTTTCTCAAGGTTGGACCTATGAAGAAGGAAAATAAGTTGGAGCTGGCTCATTCAGATGTATGGGGGCCAGGTCAAGTATCTTCTATTGGTGGGTCATCTTATTATGTCACTTTTATTGATGATATAACTAGGAAAGTTTGGTTATATAGCATTAAAATAAAATTTTATGTGTTTGATACATTTAAAAGATGGAAAGCCTTGGTTGATAATGAAATAGGTCTCAAGTTAAATTGTCTCAGGTTAGATAATGGTGGGAAATATTGCAGCAATGAATTTTGTTATTACTATTCAAGGAATGGAATTTGTAGAAAAAGGACACTTACAATAATTCCACAGTAGAATGGAGTGTCAAAAAGGATGAACATGACTATCATGGAGCATGTTAGGAGAATGAGTTTGCATGTAGGACTAGCCATTCAGTTTTGGATAGAAGCAGTAAACATGGTTATATATTTGATAAATAAAGGTCCTTAATTTGCTTTCGAGGGAGGCATACCTGAGGAACATTGGTTTGGTAACAATATTGATTATTCCTTTCTTAGAGTATTTGGTTATGAAGCTTTTGTTCATATTGATAAAAATGATAGTATCAAGTTAGAGGCTAAGTCTAAAAAATGCACCTTTGTTGGTTATGGTGAGGATGACTTTGGTTTATGGATTTGAAGTCTTAAAGATAATAAAATATTTTGATCTAGAGATGTTGTATTTAATGAAAAGGTCATGTAAAAATAAAAATTATAGGATCAGAAAGAGGATTCTACAAAAGAATACATAGTATTAGAGGACATTGTAGATGATAAAGTATCCAAGCAACTAGTTCAGACACCTACTCCATAAGAACCCCAATATCTTATGATGAGAAGGTGTTCTAGGGTAATAAGGGAACCTGAACATTTTTATCCATCTATTAATTATTTATTACTCACTCATAATGGAGAGCAAGAGTGTTTTGAAGAATAAATGTAGGTAGATATCAAGAAGAAGTGGGAACAAGTAATGGATGAGGAGCATCAGTCTCTCATAAAACAGACTTGGGATTTGGTAAACTCACCTGAAGGTAAGAAAGCATTGTATAAAAAGTGGGTGTATATAATTAAAGAGGATGATGGAGAAAAGAAAAGGTATAAGGCCCAGTTGGTGGTAAATAGGTTTGTATAGAAAAAGGGAACTGATTTTGATGAGATTTTTCCCTAGTGGTAAAAATGACTTCTATTAGGATTATTCTTGGAATAATGGTATAAAAATACTTGCACTTAGAGAAGCTAGATGTGAAGACTACATTCCTTCATGGTGATTTGGATGAGGAATTATATATGGAGTAGTCACAGGGATATGAGGTCACATGGAACAAAAACATGGTGTGTAAATTGAAGAAGAGCTTGTATGGCCTGAAACAAGCTCCACAATAGTGGTACAATTAATTTGACAATTTAATGATAGAGCAGGGATACTCTAGGTGTAATTCATACCATTGCATATATTTCAATAATTTTGATGACGGTGATTACATTATCCTATGTCTGTATGTGGATGACATGTTAGTTGTAGGTAAGAACATGCAGGAAATAAAGGTACTCAAGGAATAGCTTAGTAATTCCTTTGCTATGAAGGATTTGGAAGCAACAAAATAAATTCTTAGTATGAGAATAACTTGGGATAGGAAGGAATGAAATCTGAATTTGTCTTAGGAAGAGTACATTAAAAATGTCTTGGAGAGGTTTAGTATGAAGGATGTTAAACTAGTTAGGACTCTTTTGGTAGGCCATTTCAAGTTATCAAAGGGGCAGTGTCCCAAAATAGATGAGGAGAGAATCCAAATGTCACATGTACCTTATTCATCAATAGTTGGTAGATTTATGTATGCCATGGTGTGCACTAGGCTAGATATTTCCTATGCAGTGGGAGTTTTAAGTAGGTACATGAGTGATCTAGGTAGAGAACACTGGAAGGTAGTGAAATGGATCCTTTAGTATTTAAGAGGGACCATGGGGATAGTTTTAAGATATGCTGGATTGGACACCACTTTGTGTGGTTACATATATTTAGACATGGCTAGAGATTTAGATAGTAGGAGGAGCACATCTAAATATGTATTTATTGTAGGTGACATAGCAGTGAGCTAGATTTCATAACTATAAAAAATTGTGGCATTGTTAACCATAGAGGTTGATTATGTTACTACCAAAAAGAAAAACAAAGATATTATTTGGTTACAATAGTTTTTTGAAGATTTAGGGCATAAGTAAGAGGAAGGAAAGATATATAGATATAGTCAGAGTGTTATACATATAGCTAGGAGCTTCGCTTTCCACTCTAGGACAAAGCATATATAGTTTAGGTACCATTTCATTAGGATAACTTTAGAGGAAGATAAGTTGAAGCTAGAGAAGATTCATACCATTCAGAATCTTGTAGACATGATGACCAAGGTGGTCACAAAGGATAAACTGAACTTATGTTCAGTTTTGGTTGGCCTTCATAGATGATGGTGAAGGGTTGAGAAACATTCCCAAAGGAAATCAATCTCTAAGTGGGATATTATTATGTTTATGGAGCCTATTTTCAAATTATAGTGCTTTATGGATGGACATTTGAGTCCTCTAGGTAAATGTTGGGATGCAATTGTGGGTGAATGTTGAGATGCAGTTATAGGTAAATACTGGGATGCAATTGTGAGTGAACACTTGGATGCTGTTGTCGAAAAACATTGAAATGCAATTACAGGCATCATGATGCAATTATGGATGAATGATTACATGGATGTATGGATTAACCCCAAAATGGATTTTTACATGAATGTTAGTGTGATGCAATTGAGCATCATCATAATATGGTCAAACATTAGATTGATGTGGGCAAGCATCTGGATGATGTAGGTGTCAACATGTTACAAACATGTTTCAACATATTGCATGCGTACGCCTATATAATGTGGGAGAAACATGATGTGTTACCATGATGTATTATAAATATATGTACTGCATGTAATACATCATAAGGTCAGATAAATTTTGAAGGACAGTGAGTGTGAATTCAAGTGCAAATTCAGCAGGGTTTGTAGAGCACAACTCCAAATAATATTTGTGCATTATAATTGTGACAAGATTGATCTGAGAGTTTATTTTACTCTTGTGGCTTGTAATAAATCTGAGCAAGTGTTTCTTTGTGGATGTAGCCCACATTAGGTGAACCACATTAAATCTAGTCCTCTTATTGTGCATGTTTATTTTCTTTTCTTTATACATATTTTTTTATTAATCTTTTTATTGTTATTCTATGGAATAGTTTTTCATTCATTTCTATTTATTCCTAACATGGTAAACCTTTTTATATATACATAAGCTACTCAATCTACACAGGGGACATTTATAGTGCAGTATGATGACAGTGGGAAAGAAAGAGTAGTGTATTACTTAAGCAGGGATTTGATATCCAATGAACTCAATTAATTTAGAATGGAAAAGCCATGACTCATTTTTTTTCTCATAAAAACTATAACATTACATAATCAACAATAAAACTAATATCAATGCCAAAATTGACTCTCTCAATTATCTTCTATCCAAAATAGATTTAATAGGTAGGATGGCGATGTGTGTCATGTTTCTCAGTGAGTTTGATATTGAGTATATCAACCAAAAAGAAATTAAGGGATAGGTCTTAGAAGATACATTGGTGGAAGTACATATTAAGGATGAAACACATCTTATTGAAAAATTTCTAGATAAATCAATGATTTTCATAGATGAGTCTCTAGTTTGGCAACTACTCTTTGATGGTTCCTTCACCATTCATAGATTGGGGGCGGGTATCTTGTTAGTCACACTAGATGGGGATTGTATTCCCAAGGATTTTATAATTGAATTCCCCTATACAAATAACATTGTAGAGTATGAATAACTTAAATTAGGTCTCAAATTGGGTATCCGATGAGGTATCCAACATCTTCTTATTTTCGGTGATTATAAACTTATCATTAACAAAGAAACCAATAAATTCCAAGATCATGAAGATATGTTAATCCATTACAAGAAGATGGTGGATAGTTTAAAGTTATTTTTTGAATTCATCTAATTTGAAAAAGTACCAAGAATCAACAATAGGGAAACATATGTCATGGATACCATTGGTTCATTACTTTATTTAAAAACAAAAGACGAAAATTACCTTGTTGAATACCTAATGATACTGGATTACAATATGCCTGATTCAAAATTGGTTTACAAGGTGGTTGATCCCACTTCTCCCTAGTATTCTAACATATATACATATATCTTAATAATAATACCTTACCACCTAACCTATCCCATAATCAACACAAATAATTTAACTACTGCACCTCTCACTACACCATCCTTGGTAACACCTTATATCATAGAGGTTATGATGGAACTCTTTTACGTGTTTTAAATTTTGAATAATCTACTTTGGTAATTAAGGAATTCCATGAGGGAATATGTAGTGCACATTTGAGTGGCATGGTCCTAACAAAAAATCTTTTACAGGTAGGTTATTATTTTCCTACCATGGAAACTAGTTCATGCGTATATATTAAGAAATTCATACCTTGTCAAAAACATGGGAACCTTACACATAGCTCATCAAAATCTCAATAAATTATTACCACACCTTTTCCATTCTTCACATGGGGGTTAGACCTAATTGGAAAAATAAATCTCATTTCTTTCAATGGTCATAAGTATATTATTACGAAAAAAAATAATTTACCAAATGGGTTGAGGTAAAGCCCCTTAATTATGTAATTGAAAATCAAATTTCCAAATTCATATTAAACCACATTGTCTACCTCTTTGGTATCCATTCCAAAATCATTTATAATAATGGTAAATCACTCAATCATAAGGAAGTTAAGGATTTTTTAAAAACTTACTATATCAAGCATAAGTGGCCCACTCCATACTACTCGCAAGGCAATAGCCAAGCTGAGGCAAACAATAAAAAAAAAATTCACGTCCTTAAATGAGTTATCAATGAAGTTGGTTGTGACTGGTATACATAGCTATGTCCTGACCTCTATCTATATCACACTAGCATCTATATACCCATGAGGGCAACCCCTTTATTCCCTAATATATGGTAGTAAGTCTATTCTACCAATAGAGATTGAGGTTACATATTTGCATATATCCCTACAATAAATACATGATGAATAATTCCATCATACTTCACATTTTAATTAACTCAACCTTCTACATGAGACAATACTTAATGTTTTAATCTGTTTGAAAAAATACCACAATTTCCTTCATCGTAGCTATAATAAGTAGATAAAATATAGGGATTTTGAAATTTGAGATCTTGTTCTTAAGGAAAACCAATGTAATAGAAATTCTGAGAAAGAGAATAAAGGAAAGTTTGAACCTAATTAGTTGAGCCCATATGTTGTCATTGCTAAGTATAGATCAAGAGCTTATAGATTAGCTATAGAAGATGGAGAATAACTTGATGAGACTAGGAACATCATGCACCTTAAGATATTCTATGCCTAACATTTTCTATATGTTGTTTTTAATATCCTAGTTGTCAAAAAATTTAAAAAAATCAAAATCAAAAGCCTAAAAAAAGAAAAAAATAGAAAAAGAAAAAAAAATACATCATCCAAAAGTGAAAACTAGTTTACTGGCATTTTGGGAAAATACCATGGTGAAATCTATATTTTTGGTGCCCTATCATCAGCTAATTCAAGTGCATCCGCTGTGAGAGTTATGTGATCTGAAGATAAGGCTAATTTCTTTAGGAAAGTTGGGTGATGAGAGATGCACAATAACTCTCACAGCGGATGCACTTGAATTAGCTATACACCCTAGTCACTTGGAGGAAAGACTCTACCATGCTCATCAATCCAATGGCCATCATTTCCTTGTTACCATCAACTTGGTATGCCTTAATTTGTTTCAATAGTATATTATATATTTACACATTAGCCTTTGTTAACTGTCCTATAACATGTTAGGTTAGGTTTTGATACTTATAATTGTGTACCTACATCCTTGCTCATGATAGATTAACATATTATATATTACCATCTTTTTCAAAGTCATTTATCAACTATATTAAACCAAAAACAAAAAAAACATCCAAAACTACACATAAACACTTACTAAAAAACATCTACCATCCTAACTAACTTCTAACCTAATTGAATCACACATCTTTTCATACAACACATGATGCTTAATCAATCACCAACTTTCTCATCACTTACCATATTGGGAGAACTACATGTGGCCTCATATCCCCACATGGACTTTATCTAGCGTGGATTATTTAGGCAAAGCTTAGAGACATGGGGTCTTTAGGGTCAACTCAGAAACTGCCTTATCCATCATCCATTTCCATGAGAGTGGATTTGTTTTTCATTCATGCATTCCTTCTTATACTTCCTCATCGGTTGTTTAGTTATTAGTCTAGCTCTTGGATACCACTTATCTTAAACCTTGCTTAAGATGTTAAGTTTTTTGTTTTATCTTTCAAGTATTGATTACTTGTTTGTGGTTTTCATTACTTAATTATTTGTTTGTATAGCTATTATCTTTCTCATATTTTATCCTTAACCATTAATTTGGTTATTTATCCTTTTTTCTTAATTAACTATTCACTTGGTTATTTTTCATTTCTTACTTTAGCCCATCATTGGTTATTACTTTTTACTCATCTTATATACATCTTATTCTATTAGTCATTTTTATTATTTTACATCTTTGTGTAATTTGTTTATCTTTACAACATTTTAATATTTGTTTATTTGGTTGTTTTATGTCATTTGTATTTATTTAATAAATGATATTATCATAGTCATTTTATGTGTCCACATAATCCAGTGTAATTATGTTTTCATATCTTTCATTAAAATTTTTACTTTTGTTTCTGTTAAGATTAATTTGTGACTTGCATTATAGAATGGTTATGATTTTTATATATCATGACATACTTTGCTTTACACAAATTACTCTTTTTCAGTCCATATGCCTAAAACATAACCATTCATCATGATTATTTGATATCATTGATGGTAATGTGTTTTACACTATATTAAATATCAGGTTGTTCAATACTCATTTATGATGGAAATCCAATGCAAAGAACAATTAAAAGGAATGAATCTATCTAAAACCATTATCCATGCATCCATAATAAAATCACATGTGTCATATCCCATAATAAAATGCTGACAAGAAATAACACATGCTAGTGTGAATCAAAATGTAAGAAGTATAATAGTACTCTATCCATCCATCTATAAACCATGCAGAAATGAAAATGATAATCACAAAATCCATAAACAATCCCTCAAAAATCCATAATGTCCATCCAAATAGTACAATTATCATAACCCAAATGAATCATGTATATATCTTTGTGTGTGTGTACACACACACACACACACACACACACAAATTGTTTATACAAATTATACATCTCAAAAATATATGCACATCGATACACCCATCCTTATAACTATGTCAAGACTCTACTTGCCCCTCAGATGCAGCATCTGATCTCAGACTTAGCTTATAACATCATAGTGTACACCATGAAGGACCCATCATGCAATTGGAAACTTGTCCTATTGATCTCTCAAACTTTATAGGCTGAACCGATCTATCTGACATCGATCTTCTGGTTGAATACTCCTTGTATGATGGTATGCTCTATACACATGAAATGGCCTCATCATATAATCTCTTATAATATTTCACCTACTCTATGGCCCTCATCACGCTATCAAGTGTGGATACCTACCCCTATCCTTATAGCAACACTCTGGCCTCTATAAGCTTAGTCCATGTGGTATCCCTGTCCTATTTATACCTCTAATTCAAAGCTATATAGTCTAGTTTATGTGTCTCTACATCATGTGTAACGAATCCCAGTGTTGTAGCAATACCATCCACCTATAATATCTCCACCATGGCCTACAATATATCCACCTCTCCCTATAGATGTCTGATGTTAGCCACTCTAAGTGATAACTAACCCACTCTACTATCCACCTCCCCCTATAATCTAGACACCTCTCTATGTAACACTGTAATCCCACTATCACAAGCTCAAATATCCTCATGTAGTCTATCAATAAGGGTCTAATCATTTTGAGATATACCTATTTATGAAGACCCACCATATCTCTTCTATCTATTGAGTCTCATGTACTGATATCATTATTGTATCCTCTCCATCCCTCTTCCTTATTATCAATAAGACCAATGTAGTCTCCTCTCCACCTACTCAATCTGTGTCCACCCTCATCTTTGTGTCTCATCCCACATCCACACTTGCCTCTCATAGAATATCAACATCCTCTACCTCATCAATACCTACATCATGCAGCTAGCTCTCCTCTAAAGCATGTCATTTACCCCATCTTCATGTACCTCCTCTATGTCCTATCACTTTACTCTTAGTGCAGGCTCCTAATCCTATACCTTGTGGATGCCTACTCAAATTGGAAGTTAGTCTCCACCTCTAAGTACATGGTGGTGTATATGAAATTATTAATCTCATAGGCCACTATATAGCCCACCAATATGCATATCCATTTATTAATCCCACATCAAAAACATCCCTCCTATCACTCCATGTAACCATTTATAATTGTGACCAACTATGGTTTAATATCATAGGATCAATAGTAACCCCTCATTTATCACTCTCTCTAAATGCTCATGTAAAGATATGAGGACTTGTAGGAATGTTTTATCTGATACTAAACTATTTCATCACCATATCATGGTGATATCTCTCTATAATATAATCATGTATAGCTATAAAATATCACTGACTCATCATGTAACCCATGTATAAGTCATCATGTGGCTACTAAAACACAATCTCTCTATATGGTCTCTAGGTGATATGGTCATCACCTATCTCATTTATATCCCTCTTATAAAATTGTAAGTCAACAAATTGTGGTCTATAGGTACCTATGATCATATGCCATCCATATGTTATAGGCTTATACACATAACATGTACTCATATGTCTAACTAGTCTCTCCACTGCAATGTGCTCCCAACACCAAACTTGTAGTAGTGTGTAAGGACCAATCTCCTTCCCATCCATATAAACCACATGGTGTAAACCATGTATAAATGTGAAATAATGCATGATCCCCATGTGAAACTATCCCCCATATCCATCATGTCTTCAATTTCATTAGTAAACTAATAGGACATAGTATCCCACTCTTGTTAGGAAGCATAATACCACTAACAATAGCCATAATCACCATAGTCAATGAATTATTATCTAATCACATGCAATATTCAATATCTACACCTCTCATAACTAGAATCAATTCATCTCCAAAAATCCTATACAGTGTCATCTCATGTGGTCTTTGACCCTAGTTTACTCATCTACCATGTATCAAAATACCCAAAATCTGATATACATCTTCTAGTGTCACAGTCATCTCACCTATAGGTAGGTGAAATGTGTTGGTCTCATTATGCCATCTCTCACCCAACACAATCAATAAATCCCTATTTTCTCAAATATTTAGCATTTGAGTGACGTATGATAACCTTGTCACCTCTAGTACACCAAACTCACACTCGTTGGAACTTGCTATCTGCTCAAGTGTACTAGGTCTTCATTCTCATGTTGTAAGTACTGGCAATACATACTAAAAACATAACACATTAACACAATGTTAATCCTATCTATCATTATCTTAATCTATTCACCACTAATTTAAAACATTAAAAGATAAAAATGAAAAGAAAAAAATACATCTTCACTCATATTATTTTTAGACAATTCAACATTCTACTTATTTAATCATTTACTATTTCCCCCCTTTCCTCTAAATTTTGTGTTTTTACTACTCCATTTAATATTTTCAAAATTAATTTTGATGAATTTGAATTTCATCCTTTGATTTCACATATTTTCATGTTTTTAAAACACATTTTAGCAATTTCTCTATCTATATCTTCACTTTGGCTCCTATGATATGAAATTTTGCATTCACCCTAAACACTTTTCCTCCTAAACAATTTTGATACCCCGATTGATGAATTTGTAACTCATTTACATGATTTCTCAACTCAAAAAGGCAAATTTGCCAATCCCCACCATATTTTTCTCCCCCAGTGCTTTCACAACTGGTCTTGCAAATTATCTATACAGATTCATGATTTCATAATTTACTCTAGCGAATTCATAACTTTTGTTGCCATATTTGTAAATAACCTAACTAAAAATTTGTTTCCATCTACTTTAAGCCCTAATAAATGCACTTAAATCATAAATCT
Source organism: Torreya grandis (assembly GCA_037957365.1). Lineage (NCBI taxonomy): Eukaryota > Viridiplantae > Streptophyta > Pinopsida > Cupressales > Taxaceae > Torreya > Torreya grandis. Next base: position 2,037,734 of record JARHVA010003120.1, read on the forward strand.
AAGGCATGTAATTTCACTTACAGGAGGCCCAATCCTTTTTGGTCTCTAGTGTCTCCTCACATACTTTATACGGTGTTGGTGGTGTGGAATATGGTCCATTTTCCTCCAAGGTCTTAGAGCAGTTCTCCTCACTCAACTTCTCCTAGTAAATAGATCTAAAAATCAAATGTTCACAAATAAACTTATTACCACCCACTTTTCTATTTCTATTTTCCCCCATTTTAAATACTTCCCCCTCATCCCTCCATTTTATTCATTTTTCATTTGTTTTAATTCAAATTTTAGGATAATCTCTATCAAACTATTCTAAATCTATCTCACTCACTCTTAACTATCACTCTCGTAAAATTTTCATTACAATTTTAAAAACCATATTTTTTCATTTTCAATATCTTCATCTTACCATCACTGGGATATATTATTCCCACATCTGCTCCCTTAACCTTGTCATGAATATCCAATAAGCATGTAATCTTCAAATGATAAACTATACTTTTTCCAATCAATATTGTAGTTTTTACAACTAAGGGAAACTTATTTACGCATACCTTAATATTTAAAGTTTGATGTTGATTCTAGAAATTTGGTTTCTTGATGGTCCAAATAATTTAATCATTTTTTTTCTTTTCATTCTTTTTTAGCATTTGTTTGTTTTCTTGCACAAATCCTCGAGGGGGCATCATCACATTAATTCTCATTAATTTGGGGCAACTTTTTATTCTTAATCATCAATGTTCTACTTCTTATACTATTTTTCAAAAAGGTATTTCTTTGTAACATAATTTTAAAGAGTGGTAAATGTAGACACCTAAATTACATTTAGTGTCAAAATACACCTAAAACCCTATTAATTCTTCTTCCTAATATTCAATATATAATTTATGACACCTACCTATTTATTTGAATAACTAGATAAATTAAATTTAATCAACTTTGCACACTTTAAATCAAAATTTAATTATAAATATAGATTTTACACCTCACGTAACATATTCCACTTTTATCTTCCTCACATGTTGACTCACTCCAACCAATCCCATAACTTCCTCAACTTTCTTTGAGCCATCCATTGAGTTGTCAAACAATTTGACCCATTCTTGGTGTCTTAGTTAACCATCTCCATGTTTCTCTCATCCATTTGAAATGATTATCATCCTCATAAATTAGGACTCATTAGCCAATATAGATGATTTGGATTATTTTAAATATCCAAATAATCCTCCAACATTAAATATTTCCTCCAACAATATATAAATAAGCTTGAAAACCATAACTTTCATCATCCTGACTTATGCTAATGAAGTGCTATCAAAATCACAAGCAAATCCAAAGTGAATAGAAGTCATCAAAAAGTATTTTTGCATCAAAACACTGCCCATTTTACCTTGTATTGGAAGAGTGAGAAAAAATCAATTAAATAGAGCTAAGTGAATTAATATCACAATGGAAGAAGATTTTTGAAACTAAGGCATAAGTTTGTGTTATTACTTTTGTTTATAGCTCTATCTTAGATTGAGTTATTTTAGATTAAAATTTCTTAGTTTAATTTGCATTTCTAGATTTTATTCAACACACCTAGAAAAACCTAGATTTTTTGCCCTCAAATAGAATAAGTATAAATATACAATCAAATCTAAAATAGGAAAGCTAGAAATGAAAGTATGCATGAATATGTAATATAAATATGTGTAAGAGTTAGGATGTACATATGCTGAGTCTAAATTAGTAATAGCTGGAAAAAAATATGAGTAAGAGTACCATGATCAATATCAAGATATAATAATTCTAAAGCTAGGATGTAAAGTATAGAAGGATAGAACCTGGTAATTGAAATTGTGTATAAGGTGCCCCCAAGTGGGTGAATGTGTCAAGTGAAGACCCATGTATCGATGTATATGCCCCCAGTGGGTAGATAATAGTAAGTATGGATTAGTGTAGTGGACCTGAGTTTTGTAAGAAATGTGCAAAAACTCGACAGGAATAAGTGAAAAATGTATGCATGACAAAATTAAATATATTAATATAGCTAACATATGTAGTGTCTAGAAAATATAAGAAATATAAACATAGTAACGCATACAATCTATAATTTTGTATTTTCTGAGTAATATTTGAATGTTTTTGTGTTTTTTGACATATTATATTATTTTTTTATTTTTTGTAAATAAGTTATGTACAAGAAATATGAAAATTAATTATATACTAGGAGCAAAATAGAGGGAAAGTATGTACAAGAAGAAAGAAACAATATTAACCGATGAGTCGACTCACTATCACTGTGGTCTATGTTGAATAAAGGAACTATGATTGTATGTGTTGTGTGAAAAGGTAATTATGGTCTTATAAGCTATTATATTGAGTGATCTATATCTATATCTACCTATGTAGTGGTGCTAAGATTTTATGACATTGATTATGGTGTCTTGTGATCTATAAGGGTCTTAGGAACCCATATGGTAGAATAATCTATAAGTGACATAGGTGTCCTATGTTGAGAACCCTGAGAACTCAATAATACTTGATCTCAACAAAAAGTGAATAGAGGGAGGGGCTATAGAATAGGAAACAAATCTCTGATGTAAGGGTATCTTTAATAATGGTCTCCATGTGAAAGTATGTGTACATGTCAATACTATAGGAGAAGACCTCACCTGCACTAGTGGCTCTATTGAACTTTGTGGTGTATCAATAGGAATTGTGCACTGAACAATAACATATAAGTAACTATGTTGTAATTGGTAACTTTTTTATAATTACCTATGGAATAGGTAAAGGATACTCATACAAAAGATACTCAACTATGACTACCTAATTTGTATGTCTATACTATAGGCATCTATGTGATATAGATGGGAGGGGTCAAAGATGTTATATCCATGGCCTACCCAATAACATATAAAACATGCTTGCACTAGTGATACTAATACTGAGTGGCCACATGTACTGGTCCACCCTATAACGGAAGCACAATCTCCCTGATGGAACTCTAAAATTACCACTAAAACCATTGATAACTATATCTATAGGTATATATCCTAATATAAATACCCCAAATGCTGTAAAAGTGTGATAATGTGCATGCTAATATTTCACCCATTGTCAATCATGACACTATGGATAGGATAATGATCTATGTAGGCTCATACAAAGAGTGTGTATAAATCTATATCATCATCAACAATATCTTGCTTTGATAATGTGATGGGTGGTGTAGGTGGAACTATAGTGTGGTGCATATCAATGATATTATGTAATTGTTATGCCTCCTTTTTAATAATATGATATGAAGCTGGTGATGGATATGTTTGATATGTGTAGTGAACACCTGAAGTGTTCCCTGCCTCATTCATTTTGTGTATTGTAAATGGATATGAGAATATATTTATGCCTTAACTTCCATTTTTTATACATTTTGTGCCTCTAGGGATGTTACCACATCAATAATGTTAGCCCCAATAAAATATTATATCTTATGTTTTAGGCTAATGCATCTATTTGTTGTATGGTCTAGTGCATTGTGATACTCGTATAATGCATTGGAATCATAGTTATTTGGAAGAGGCCATGTTGTATCAATCTATTTGATGGGAGGGAGAGATATGACATTGCACTTTAAGAGTTGATTTAAAACATGTGTTGGTGATTCTGAAAGGTTTGTGAAGACTCTACATGGAAGATTTGATAAAATAAATCAAGGAGATGGCTCTAAAGCTACATTAATTGTGGCCTTTTGATAACTCTTTTTTTAGTGGCCCTGGCCTTCTATGGAAGCTTACTTAAAATTTTAAGAGTTGATTATAATCCATTGGTATTTTTTAGTTTGCCCATTTATAGAATCTAAACTTCTCTTTCTTTTACTATGTGGTAGAAATCTATGAAATGTGGCAGATAGCTTCATGTAATGGTGGTAGAATAATTTTTTTGAAGATGTGTATGTGATGTTGGTAGAGGTTTTTTATTTGCTATGCGGCTAGTCATTTTAGTTAATATAATCTTGTATCATAAGACACATTTTAAAATAGGCTCATTTGACTTTTGTTTCAATTGTGTAACTTTAGCATATGAGATCTTGTCACTAATATTTGTGGAAAAGTGTTCTAAAAATATTTCTACCAAAGGATTGAATGTTGTGATAGATTGGTTTGGTAAGTCATAAAATCACTATAAGGCATAATAATTTAAACTATTTGGAAACAACTTTGTGTGAACCCAATCATTGGACATGTAGTCTAGACATGCTACATGAAAAGCTCAAAATTGGTGCTCTAGGTCACCCTTACCATCATACAATTTAATCTTAGGTGCCATGAATCTAGATGGTAAGGGAGTTACCTCTAGGTGATGTGCCAAAGGTGTATGTAAGAGAACATTAGAATCCAAGGCATGTGATGGCCTAGTGGCCCACTTCTCAAGATGTGACACCTTATCATGTAGAGTATGAACCTTGTGCATAATGGATTTTACATTTAGAGTGAAGGAACTAGCCGTAAGAGGTGTAGTTGTCATAGATGGTTATTGAATTACAATTGTTGGTTGTGATAGTGTAGTTGGCCCCATTGTAGGTGTAACAATGTTATTAGTTATGGAAGTTGAAAATTGACCATTGTTTGATTTATTCTTAATTTCCATTATAGTTTATAAAATTTTTGCATGATCAAGGAGCTATTCCTGAAGTCTATATCTGAAGCTTTGTAGGATCTCATCCTTATTGACAATTAGGTTGCCATTGTTAAGTGGAGGGAGAGTGTCCTGATTTCTAATTTGTGTATCATATTGATCTTGATTATATAGTTCATTTTTGGATACATTATCATTAAAATCCACATAATCAGGGTGTGAAGGATCAATAACGGGTCCCTTATCCATGGTATAATCTTGAAAACATGAATTTTAATATGCTCGATAGGATTATCACCTAGCCTAGCACTTTTTCTTAATGGAAGAGAGACAGCTTTTGGAGATGGCATATAGTAAACAAAATGAAATAAAGATGCTAAAATAGAATATATGAAATCTAAAAAATTAAAGAAGCTAATGAAAATAGGAAAAATAAGGATATAAACCCTAAATGCATCTAGGGTTATGGTTTGAGCAATGTTCAAAGTAATTTGGGTTCACTAAATGTTTTAACTTTTTAGGACTTAAAGGAATCTAAATCCTATGTTTGTTAAAGAGATGAGTAGACTAAATCAGGGAAATGATATGCAATAAATACAATCACTAATTTTTTATAAAATTGACTAAATTTGAATTTTTTTTAAATATTAATAAATAGTGTAAGCAATGATTTAGTTGGAAAACACTTGATATGGATGTTCTGAGTGTTGGAAATTGAGATGAAAGCTAGCTTGAGTGCCATAAATTGGTTTCTGGTGTTAGAACCCATCCTAGATAGTAACACCATAATTGGATAGTAGTGTCATTATTAGAAAAGTGGTAGTAGTGTTCTAATATTAGTGGTAGTATCCTCCATGCAAGACTATCTAGAGATTTAGGGTACACCTATGTCTCAATTTTTGGGGTCCATTCCTAGTAAATGAGTTTTAGAACCCTGTATTTTTCATGTAATGATTGATTTATTATGCAAACCCTAATCCTCCATGTAACTAGGATATGAACTAAAAAATATATTCATTAGTACGATAGGTTGGACATCCTCAACACCCCATTTTAAAAAAGAGTTTCTAACATATCAATACTTTGAGGAGGGATCAAGCTCAATGTAGTTTTCCCCACCTAAGTGCTAGTATAAGTGCAAATGATGTTATTATGATAGTGTCCTTGAGTGCCTGAATGTGCATGAGACTATTTATCTGAAAAATTTGAGCTTAGGGCTGTTGAAGATGGTAGTATGTAAATGTAAGGAAAAATAGGTATTGATAACCTTAATTGTGTTTAACTTGTTTTGCATTTGAATGTGTATTTTGTATCTGATTTCCATCTAGTGATTAGAGGGCTAAAAGTCATGTATATATACTATTTTATTATTTGTGTGGATTATAAAATATGTTTAGGTAGACCTTAAAAGGTTTTTAGTTTTAAAAAGATGTCCATTTGGGAAAATATATGGAAAATGACATTAACACCATTTTGGGTACACTAGCACTATGTGGTGCTAGTGTCCTTATTATGGTGCTCATGTCCAACTGGCAGAACACTAGGCACAAAGAGCCATGATCAAGAAGTGAGGGTCTAAGACTACTTTGGGGATGAATAGGGACACTTGTGGCCTGCATGAAGGTTGGATATGTGTGACAAAAGACTTTAGGATAGGTCTAGGGCTAAGATAGGGACAGGTAGTCTCAAGTAGCACTCTTAGCACTCAAATACCACTTTTTGGTGATTACAATATGTAAGATATTTATAGTAGTTGGATTACTATGAATATATTTTCTTTTTTAATTGTACCTATTTTTAGAAATATGTTTTTTTAAAAAATAGATAAAAATCATTCTTAGGGATTTTCCCCTTCATGTTTCCATTGTTGCTAAATTATGTATTTATTGATGTGGGATGATGTTTATTTTTGGAAGTTCTTATTTATAGAATTTATATAAATAGAAAGTCTATAAAAACAAGTTTTAAAACATTCCTTCATGCCCCCTTTAGCCTACCAAATCTCAAAATCTATTTTAGGCATATTCTGGTTCAATTGTATGCAACTCCATAGTTTGTCTGATATTTTAAAGAGCTAGATTGATGAACTTCAGAGCTTTGACTATGCATGTATAGATCCCACTAAATTTCTCTTAACTTTTGTATACAAGATCGGATCAAGACAATTGTTTTTTGAACTTGTCTATTTTTTTAATATAAATCGTAACATTAAATTAGATTCATAATAAGAGATGTTCTTGATATATTTTTTGCTATTTTATAAAACCTCTCAAATCTTTCTTTACACATTCACACACCAAAATATCAAACAAACCAACACAAAAACACATGAATTGTTTTTGGTTGATACAAAGGTTATTGTATGCCTTGGATGATCATGCATAAATATTATATCCTTATAAGGAATAATTAAAAAAATCTAAATATGATCTACATTGGACTCCGAAGCTAGTGAGGATCTTTGGAGCTACATGAAGAGTGTTCCTTATTTGGTCTTTGAGAGCTTCAAACTTTACTATCCACATTATGACTCCTTTTATCCTACATATATAATATGTTGTATCTTTTATCCAAGATAATGTTAGAAAATAGTAAAAATGTAGATAATAATGCATAAAAATAATAGACTAGATATTATCTCACATTTATCTCTAAAACAAGCATAAGTTCTAACAATTATATCTAAGTCCACTTTTAAAACATGGTTTATGCAAGAGAGAATGGTTTTGTTTTCTTAATAATGAGCCATTAAATGGATTCATCATTCTCCCACACTTAAAATCATGCATGTCCTTATGAATGTTACTATTTTTCATGTAGATGTAGTTTATTCAATCATTTTGTTTAGTAGAAATCAATCCACTTATTATATCAAAAATAATATTTTGCATATCTTCTCAATATTCATAAGCTTGTTCTATTTTGTTAGCCTATGATAGGGAAGTAGTGAATATATTCATCTTCTTTTGATATTTTTTTAATGATTGTTTTAACAATGATTTTGGCTTATTGAAATATATCTTTAGTTTTGATGATAAATTGACAAGTGGTTGTTTCAGTTCCTCTAAACACTCAAATCAACCAAAAAGCTAATTATTCTCATAAACTTCTTCTTTTTGTGACCCATTTGCATCAAAATCAACTTGTGTAAAAATATGAATAAAAGTCTTACACTATTCTTCATAACCTTTAGATATATTTAGAATAATATATTTGGTGAAGCATGTATAATTTATGTAGTAGTGTGCAATCTTCAAAACTTTCTCCAACAATATTTGTGACTGATATAAGAGACTTTGGAGTCAAATTGATAGACTTCAGAGTCATACTACTGGACTCTAGATTGAGCTTGGTGGACTCTAGAACTATGCTATGGTGGTCCACAGTGGCCTAAGATAATCCTCTAAAGTCTCTTTTCTTGTCAAAAACATAGTCTTTGCTTAGAATGCATTTATTTTTCAGATTTTAAGTGATATTAAAGCTTCTCAATTATCACATGAATGTTGCAACCCATATATTTTTAAAAAATAAAAAAGAATGATTAATGATACCTATAGACTATACTCAAACATCAGATGTTAGTTTGAAAATATTATGGAAAAAGATTAATAAGTTGTTCAATAACATGAGCTATTTTAAAACCTTCCATGTAATATATCAGTCTCCTAATATCACATGTTTACTAAGGTTATTTGATTAAGTATGTATAAAAAGATAAATTGAAAAACACTCAAACAACCTTTATTATGAGTGGATGGAATTCAAGAGGTGGAAACAGTTATCATTTCATTATTATATAATATTTAGTTATTTTGGAAATTGCCATATCTAAGATATTATTAATGGTGGGGTAGAGGCCACCATGAATGAGCTTGATATTGCAAGAATTGGATGAATGGTTTATGGAAATGATCTAACAAATATTGATATGGTAGAGGTCCATTGGTCCAAATATGGAATGCATGTTTATAGGAAACATATTAATATTTATATGAAAACCAGTAATACATTCTTGAAATCTCTTGATTTAGTGGCCATGGTTTTCTTTAGACAGGAAGTATCACTTTCATGCTTCTTTTTTCATCCATTAATTATTTGTGTATGTTGGTTGTGTTTGTGCAATCAACCTGGCATTCACATTCAAAATCTATAAAAGAATATTTAGTCAAATCATTTTGATCTTTAAATATTATTTCTAAGAATTATGAAATTATGATTTCTTGTTCATCTATCAACCAATTATTTATGTTTAATGTTTTCTTAGTTGAGCTGTAATTTGTTTCATTTCTAGATATATTGAATCGACTTCCATAAATTCAGTCATGAGAGATTTCAATGGGCTAAGATGGGTTGTGTGATCATAAGTTTCATAAGGAGTGGTTTCTGAGTTGGTTGGTTATTCTTTAAAGGAAGATGTAGTATACTCTAGGGCTATACTAATAGACTCTAGAGCTAGTCTAACAGGGTCTGGAGCCAAACTGTCGGACTTTAGAGTTGGATTGTCAAACTCGAAAGCTAGTCTAACAGACTCTGATATTGGATTGAGATCTTTACAACAACTAAAACGAACCAAAATTTTTGACATACATTCTTATTTTATTCCCCACACAAAAGCCACTTGTTCATCAGAAAAATCTAGATAGGAGGGCATTACTAATTAAACAAACCAAAAAATACTAACATTCTTTAACCTTGTTTCTTCTACTTTAAGGGTGAATATTTCTAGGTAAAAATGCTACTGCCCACATTTTCGCATTTTCACGTGGGTTACAAAATTTAATTTTTATTTTTCATTGTTATAAACAATCATGTTGGAATAATTCACTTTCGTGCGGCCCACTTTATCAAAATAAAAAAAATATTTTATAAACCGCAAATTAATTATGTACAAAACCATATTAATTAATTATTTTATAAACACAAAAGAATACTAGTTGTAGTCAACCCACTATACTCACCTGCGGATTGATGGCTTTGATTTTGGTCCAATCTTCCCCACCTTCCTTTAACCTCTCACGCATTTCTTCTCTCCCCGTCCCCATGTAATTGAACTCCTTCAGTCTTTTCAACCTCTCCAATCCCTCTCCCACCTTCTTCACACGAGGACAATCCCACATACGGAACTCCTCAAGGCATGCCATCGCTCCATCCTCCAATTCCGGGAACTCCTCCAAATCAGGGAATGAGAAAATCCACAAGAAGCGCAGCTGTGGAAAGCCTCCCGACTTTCCAAACGCCTTTGGCAATTCTGTGCACCTCGCATTATTAGACAAGCACAAGCTCACTAGATTATGCATTGTTTGTAATTCTGGATAATTACTACAATGACAATCATCTAAGCTGATATCCCTGAGATTTGCCAAACAACATATCCAACTTGGCACTGCAAACCTCCATAGATGAAGGGTTTCAACATCTTTCATTGATTTCATAGTCTCCGGAAAGTGCGGAACACTCGATTCTGTATCACCCTGCATTCCAGGAATCTTATTTCTGATATGCAGACGACGCATCTTCACCAACCGCGCAAAGATCCCCTCCTCCATCCTCTTCAATTCCGATTCATGGTTAACATGTAACCATAGTTCCTCAAGCTGAGTCATATTGCCAACATCCTCTAACCTTAAAAATTCGTCCTCTTCAATCGAGAGGTCTAAATATTTTGATCTGAGTGTCCGCAAAAGCTTTGATATTCCCTTTGGCATTCGAGTGAAGCGGCAATCCAGATGCTGAAGACATTTAAGTTCACTTATCCATAGCGGAGGTGCTTCTGACAGTGCTTCTGACATTACTTGATAAATATCAAGAAAGGAGAGACTCCTTAGATGTCTGACACACTCTGGTACTTCTTTGGTCTCTGTCCCTCTTAAATTTAAGACCTTGAGAAGTTTCATCTTTCCAACACATTCAGGCAATGTAGAGATCTTAGTGTAGCTCAAATCCAGAACTCGCAGTACCCTCATACTGCTAAAGAAGCTTGCCGGAATGTTTGTGATCTTCTTATTGGCACACAATGATAGTGTGCGGACAAGTGTGGGACAAACAGGACGGCTCTGTGAGATGGCACCGTCATCTACATCTTTCTTGCCCAATAGAATTCGACGCCTGCCATCACTTTTATCCATCGATCGAAAGGCCTCCTCAACGACAAAAACACATTTGTTTTCTCTAGATATATATATGGCCAAATCAAGCAACAAATCATGAATTTTACAACATTTTGTTAAAGATCTATATTCCCATACTTGAAGCAGACACAGATTGGCAAGTTGATGTAAACAATCCCATGCCGTATCCCATTGCTCCTCTCCTGAGGGGATGAACCCTTCCCCTATCCACAGATTTATCAGATATTCACATTCTATCTCTTCATCCTCGGGGAAGAAGGAAAGGTAAGCAAAACACGCTTTAAGACGTCCAGACAAGGAGTCGTAACTCAATTTCAAAATATCCATGATATGATCATCTGCAGTGGTTACCTGTTTGAGCTGACGGAGCTTGGACTCCCATTTGGCAGAGTGTGTAATGTTGGCCATAGATGCTGCTATCGTTATGATAGCGAGCGGTAAATTCCTACATTCCTTCACAACTTCACGAGCTATCCCGTCAAGGTGCTGTGGTGATCTATCCTCCCCAAAAGCATAGAAACAAAACAGCTTCCAACTGTCTTCATCTAACAAGCATTCCATTTCATAGGTTTGAGAGTTCAAATTTCGGCATACATCTCTATTTCTTGTGGTTACCACAACTTTGCATTGTCTATTATTTCCAACTGGAAGACCAAGTCTTCCGATCAGATTATCTTCCTTGGTGGCCCTCCAGACATCATCTAACACTATAAGACACCTTTTCCCTTGTAAACCTTCATGAATCAACTCCGCAGCTAGCTGTTCACTTACTCTACCATCCTTAATTTGCTCACTCAAGCCTAAGTGAAAGGCTAAATCAGCCTGTAACTTAGAAACAGAATAGAACTGAGAAACTGAAAGCCATATAGATTTCTCATACCTATCTTTTGTGGTGTTGAAGACATGCTGAAGAAGATGTGTCTTGCCCATTCCCCCCATTCCAACCACGGCAATAATTGGAAGTGCAGGATTTTCCAACAAGCTGAGCACGTGTTGAACCTTGGATTCTATTCCCACTGGATGTGAATCGGTGGGCAGGAGACTAGATCTTTTCCAGTCTACTCTTCGAGATGCGCTCGGTAATGCAGCTTGATCACCAGACAAAACATCAAGGGATAGCTTCAATTGGTTTCCCTCTTCAATAATAGATCTGATGCAGCTCTTGATGTGTTTAAATTTCCGCCCCATCCTGTAGCGGAAAACCAATTGATTACAACTCAACGCACAAGATTGAGTGTTGCTACTATACATAGATTCTACAGCACATTCTTCAGCGATGTCCTCTGCATGCAACGCAGTGTCACGAATGAACTCCAACCATGTTTGTACAGCCTCCTTTTGTCTAGAATGTTCAACCCCATCTTGCAGAAAACCAGTAAGATATTTGAGTTGTCTATTCAACCAGTCAAAGTCTTTTCTGAATTTCACCACCAGCGATGCCTCTGCATCTAGTTTCTCAACGGCCATCTCAACCGCTATCTGACATAATTTGCCAACAACAGCTTCTCCAATGACAGATGCCATGTTAGAAAACTGAGAGAAAAACTGAAAATTCTCTCTGAAATTTCTATTCAGACAAAATAAAAATCGCTAAAGATGGAAACAACAAAAACTTGAACAACTTAGATTCGATGTGAGTGCGGTAAAACTTCAACAACCAGCTTACAATTTTATAGCAGCAGGTTGGTGGCAGACGATGTAAAGGTGGAAGCTACTATGCTATTCTTTACTTGCTAGATCACTTTATCACTTTATAAAATATTATTAATTTGTTACTTTTTTTTATGGCACATTTTAGTTGTAATTCAGTCTAGAATAAATGGATTTTATTATAATTATTTATATTTTTGTGATAATATTATTGCTTTGTGAGAATAGATGGATTTTTTATAAGCTTCTCAATATAAAAAATTGTTTTTTAAAATTGATTTTGAAAAAGCTTACAATAATTTAGATATTTAATTATAGTAAAAGATTTTTTTCTATTTTTTTTCCCATTTTTTTCCACCATTTAAAAACAAAATTATCTTTACAACTTATCAATATTTTACAAAATTTGTCATTTTTTTAGTAACATTGAGATTAAACTTTTACAGGGTATTATGCGTATGTATACATCTACTTTCTATACATTTACTAACTCCAAATATCAGAGAAAGAAAACATATAAAACTATTAGTGACAACATACAATTTATTGCTATCGATCCCATTAGGTGTCCAGTGTCCAATATTCTTAAAACTATCATGCCTATCTTTTGAAGATGTAGGCTTGTTAAAAGAACATGGGTAAAAAAGCCTCCAATAAATGCACTTACCAATGCCAACTTCAATATAAAGATGTTGTGCGTGTTAGCATGGATTTTAAATGCCACGCATGTGAAGTGAGCCCACCAAAGCCCAATCAAATCCAATGAAGGGTGTCTAACTCATCATGAAAAGATACGGCTCCCCAAGTCCCCACTTTAAGACAAGGTCCTTTAAAAGCTTTATCTACTCCAATCATTATCCATAATGATTTCTTGGATCTAGTCCACTCTTTCATTGGAAAATATGTTTGTCATTGAGTTCGCTTCACAGTAACAATGGGACACCTCCCAGAAACTAAAATTATCCATCAGTATCCAAATGCAATTTAAAATGTTGTTAATATTCCATAATCTAACTTTCCTATTCCTTAGAGCTTGGATAATCACGTTGGAGTTCAATTTAATAATGACTTGCTCAATCCCATAGTATGTTAGTATATCTAAACCCAAGACAAGAGCTTGTGCATCTGCCTCATTGTTGTTGCCATCTACTAGTGTCTTTGATATGGCTTGAATGAGTGAGCCCACAAAATCTTGAATAATTCATCTAGCTCCGGATGCCCCCAAATTACCCTTGGCCACCCCATCGAAATTCAATTTGAATAGTCCTAGAGGGGAAGGCACCCACTCCATTTTTCGCTCACATCTTGATGCCTTTGAACATACCACCAACCCATTAACGGGAAAAAATGTTGGGTAATAGGGTTTATTTAACCAAAGCCATACCCGGTTATGGAGAGTAGCTCTAGTCATGGACAGTGGACTTGCATCATTGCATTGAACACACGTTTCAAGCCACATACAAACTCCCGTCGTATTGAACACTGAGCCAGCTAATCCACTAAATCATGTATCCTTACGGTTGACCCACCAGAGCCTATTGTGGGATGACATTATAGTGTTGGTCAGCCTAGAGAATGGACCCCAAGACCTCCCACTTCTAGCAGTCAACACACATATCGCTAGGCTATCCCCATAAGGTCTAAAATTTTGGGTGCATACATTTTTATAATTGAAATATCCAAACCAACAGTGAATAGTATTCCTAGCCATGCGCTGTAGATTTCTCTAATTGCATTGAACACATATTTCAAGCCACATGCCGAACCCCATCACATTGAACAATGAGCCGATAATCTGTTGCATTTTATACTTTTCACAAATAATTTATTGTAGCTTAGTGTGAAAACAACACTAAAGAGTAATCATCTTAAGAAATAGATCATGAGACCTCCCACTTCTAACATTCAACACACGTACTACTAAATTATCATCACCAAATTAATTTTCAGAATTTATATTAACAAAATTCATTAATCAAATAAATTTAATTTCTTTTTTTTAAATATTTTCTAATATTAATTAAAATTATAACAATATTTATAACATTCAATTGACTATAATATGTATTATTTTTTTAATAAAATTTCTTAAAGTCTTCAAAATTGATATTAATATATATATCAATTACTATGAAAAATCTATATATAAAATAATAAAACTGTTTGCTTTAACTACGGAATCTGATTTAACTTATCTAATACATGAGTTTTATCTAAAATTGATATTTATTATTAAAAAATTTAAATCTTTTTTTATTATATTTAAATAAAATGTTGTGACAGCTTTTAATATTTAAGTTAATCTATAAATAAAGTAAGTTAACGTGCAAATAAGAAAATATTATTAAGTCATTTCTCTTTTATATCAAGATGAAAGGCATTTTCGAAGCATAATGATGTCTTTGAACTTTTTCTAAAATTAATTGAAGGACTAAAATAGTTGTTGCTTTATAGTAATATTAATTGTTTTCTAAAATAAAGCAAATGTTCCCCATTAAAAAAAGGTAACCGTGAATTGAGAGATTTCGTGGGAAATCCCTTTCCAAGTGGGAAGCAAGAATTATTTTCTGGCTTAAAGATTGAATGGAACATTTTTTACTTTGAATAAAGCATGAAAGAGATACCAATATTTTTTCATAAATTATTTATATGTGTTGTAAAAGCATAGTTAAATGTAACGTAAAGGAAGATAAGAAAGAAAATGGATTAGATCATATAATAGTTATTTAATATGAATAAGAAAATAATAATTTTGAAGTGAAAATATTTTTTTTCATAAAAATTTATTATTTTGGTATATTAAAATTATAAAATATATAATAAATGATATTTAATTATATAATTAAATATTAAAAAAAAAAATGAAATTTGAATTTTTTGAACTATTATTGTTTTAATAATTAAAGGTTTTTAAGTTATTTTTAATTTATCATTTTAATTTTAAATTATTTATGTATATTAGTAATTTATTTAAAATTTCACAAACTAAATATAAATTTAAAATGAGGAAACCTCAATACTTTATCGATGATATTAAAGTCAATGTCAAGAACACATTTAAAATTATATAAAAGAGTGCCAAGGATTTATAAATGGTCTTGGCCACAACATATCACTTATAAAAAAAGCTCTAATTTTTATTACCTACTTTTATTTTTTGATTTTATTATCTGAATTTATGTGTTGTGAATAATTTTGAAATGAAAAAATTTCATAAACTTTAAATTGGGGAGGGTTTGGTTTGGAAGTGTTTGCATAAAAATTTTGTTGTATTTTGGACTTTGAGATAATAAAGTATTCAATATACCAAAACATAAGTTTGGCTTTGAGATAATTAAATATTTTAGTTTAAATGCTTGAATACAAATAAAATCTACATTTTTCCATAAATTCTTAAATTTTATTAAATATTTTAAATTATTTATTATAATTAATTTTTAAAACAACTTTTAACCACCAATCAAAACACATTATTTGTATTTTGTTAATATTTATTCTTCTAATTTTTTGAACTCATCAAAAATATATACAAAGAAATGACAACTTGTTTAAAAAAATGAATAATAATGATAATGACAACTTGTTTAAGATTTATTTCGGTGGATTTTATCCCCCATGAGGGTTTCCCACTTACATGATGTGTTATGGTTGTTTATGCATTACTTTGGTTGATTAATGATTTCTTCATACTTATGTACATTGGGTTGATATTGATTGATTAATGGTAATGAATGAATGATGAAGTGAAATTTAAATCATATTAAGGACATTGATTCACCCCCACCGCACCCTGCCCCCCGCCACCCCTTCCTCCCAATGATTTTGATTCCAACAATTTGTATTAGAGCTTGGTCCATTTAGATAGGCCTAATAGCCTAAAGGTGATCCTAATAAACACAAGCTTAATGTGTGATGATGACAGTGTTTATCATGATAGTAATAATGGTCTAACAAAGAATGATGGTACTGACAGAGTTGACTGAGAAGAAGAAGGATGACAAGGTGATTCATGATCAACTCATAAACCAAGGTAGATTGTTTGCATAGAACATAAGTCATATTTGGAAAAATGTTCAGAGTATTCTTTGCCAGCTTAGAAGGATTATGTAGAAGCCAAATCAAAGGTCAAGCCTAAGTTGATAGTCAAGTCTAGAAGGACATTGAAGAATTTTCAATCTTGTGAGAGTATGGAGATCTAAGAATCTCTTGAATTTGCATTGTTATAGTGCCTCATGGAAGGGGTGACTCCATTAGGCTTCATGGAGACACTCATTAGTAAGTATGGTGGATGCTTGTTGAGATTTGATGGGTGTTGTCCAGGTATGAAGACATGTTGAAGTTTGTTGAGTCTGAGATGGAAGTGTAGTCTTTTGGCATATTGAAAGGTAAGTCCTTTTTTAAGCGATGACAAGATTTAATATTGGTACCAAGGTGCTTGATCTGTGTTGTGTTTATTACTGATTGATATGGTGAGCAAGTTATGAAGACAAAGGGGGAGCATGATTTCTGAGATGTTTCATCAGCTGTTTGAGAGAGAGAGAGTTGAGTGTTCTATGTGCACCAAAATGACCTTAAGGTCATAGAGGATTAAGGGACATATTTTATTATCCCAGTTTGCATATGATGAACAAGATACGTTATGACAGAGTTCTGTCATAATAAAGCATGTAAATATAGACCTAGTTGACAGATTGATGCAAAGAAAATGTCATTATCATGTCTATTCCATGGTGGTTTGAGAAACATGAAGGAGATAGACTAATGCAAGAAGAGAATCTAAGATATCATATGGACATGACATGAGTGATCTTTGCTCCAGCATTGAGGACTAGATTGTTCCCTTAGAATAATATCTTTTAGTGCAAACAAACCTAATTGACATAATAGACATACATTGATTAGAGAAATGGTTTATACTCATAGGCATTGAGTGTGATTGCTCTAATAATTTGAACATGACCTTTGGGTCATGTGTCATAGGCCGATATGATCATTATGGCTTGATTGTGTGAGGAGAAGGTGATCAATCAAGATAGAAGTCTCGGAGACAGTGAACTAATACAAGAAGGGTTGTCATGATATAGGTGGATTTGATATGTCTTATGGAGCTCAAAGAAGATCAAAAGAGATTATTTTTACATTATGTGAATGGATAATGATAGATTGGGGAGAAGTTATATGAATGATTGTCATGAGTGGTTGTCATAATTTCTATCATCTAATTTATTTGAAAGATAACATTATCTCAAGGGGAGATAATCAAATAATTCATAAGCTTCAAAAGCAAGTGTGTAGTACAAATAAGGTATGCAGAATCATGAACACATGTTGGATATTTATGAAGCTTTAACACAAAAATGAAGGTGGATATCATTCATCTCTGTGGCATCAAGGTGAATAAGTGAAGGTAAGTAGTCTTGTATACCTAAGTCCATTTGAAGAATATCCTTGTCAGATAAGAACAAATGGTATAGCCAAATGAGTTTGAGTCATAACAGTCATATCAAGGACAAGATGTATGGTCTAGTGATTATAGTTCATTTAAAGACTCTACTTGATCTAAGAGGGACCATATTCCTATAATGCTTCATAAACTATGTTTCAAGAGGGTGTGGTTCTAGATGGTAGTTTAATTAAGACCCTTTGTCATTAATGTCAAAGAGGGAGAAAGTTCAAGAAGGAAGGTTGCCTAGTTTGGGGAAGATGTGAGTGATCAATGACTAGATTGTATAATGTTTTGCCATCAATGACAAAGGGGGAGTTTTTGGCATAGTGTTGTCATTGATGTCAATCTGATGTCATTAATTTCTAGATGATCATCATGAGCATGGTGTCTAGATGAGCAACACAAGTTGGTAATGTATGTTGTGACAAGATTATGAGCTTTGAAGCTTATCATGAAAGAGAAAGAGATAGGTCCAATTGTATAATATATGCTTGGTTGATGCTATGTTAAGATCATGACATGGAAGGAATAGGTCAAGGTATCAAGGTATTTGGTAAAGCCTTGTCTAGACCTTGTGAGAAGGTATGTATAGGTAGCATGGTGAAGTGAGTGAGCCTAGGTAAGTGAGAAGTTGTTTGGCATTATATGGGCTTGAGAATAGAGTTTGAAGTCCTTTGAGGATATATTATTGAGTGGACTAAGAATAGTCATATCATGAAAATACCTTGTTTGAAGACTCAATATAGAACACAGTGAACTTTTAAGATCCTTAGTCGATCTCCAAAGATATGTGTAAGAAACTATTAAAATGCTCTGCAGATGTTCTATTGAATATCAGAATAAGAGGCTATATGAGGTTGGTTAAGCATGCTTATGAGGCTTTGGATCACTCAAGTGAGTCTTAAGATAAGCATGCATGGGTAATACCTACAGACCTATTATGCAATTAGACCACCTCTAGACCCTACTTGGCCTAATAAAAGAACCTGAGCTGTTGATAAGACATATGAAGAATATTTGATAGTGTTTGAGCATGAGAGAGGATATTTAATTTTTTACATGAGGTTTTAAGAGATTTTATAGTGGATAAAAGATAAATTTCAAGGTCTGATGTGAATTTTAGGTCAAAGGCCTAATAGAGCAAAGAGAGAGATAATGGCCGGATGGGGTATCAAGATAATTTTTTTAAGGTAGGTGTGAATATTTGTGCATTAAAATAGGTATTTCATGTTGTGTAAAGTATTTTGACCAAGTTTAAGGTCAAAATTTGAAGGTTAAGGAAATAAAATGTGTTTTGAGGTCTCTTGTGTGCACATAATGAAGGGTTCTCAACCTCAGAAGACCTTTCAAGTGCTCATCAACAAATGTAACATCTACATAAAATTTAAAATATTCATGGTAGATGGATAAGGTTCCTAGATAAAATTTCCAATGATTGGTTTCTATAATAAGGGGCTAATATTTATGAATGATCGTTAAGACTGTAAGATGGTTTAAACCCTCAAAGAAACCTAACAATGACCCGATGTTGAATATATTATTATAAAGTGCTCATAATAGTTTGATATGGATATTTAAGGTATTTTAGATTATATTAAACTCTCTCATGCACCTTTAGGTGTGATTGGTTTCTGAGGTGTGTGAGAAGACCCTATAGGAAAGACCTTGTTTTTCAAAAATTTGTTGTAGTAGATAGAGTTGACTAAGTCAAAGTATGAAAATCTTTGGAGGACAAAGTTTGAGATTTTTAGTTGATTTACATGATCATTTTTAATTAGGTTTTATCCTTTAGGTATGTTAAATTGGTCATACAAGTTGCCCAGTCATTAAGAGATCTAGTGAAGATGAGACAATAAAGGTGCAAAGTTATGAGATTAGTTTGTAAGACCAATACTACCAGAATACCATTTTATCTACCTATCTGATAATTATCATATAGGATCATTAAAATTCATTAGGATACTGTTAATGTGTCTACACAAGTGTTGAAATTCAAAATCACCATGGTTGGTCTTTAAGGCAAACTGCCAGCTTTGGGTAAACAGGTTGTAGCGATGGGTTTGAGACTCTATGCCATGAGTTGATATATATAATAAACAAAATGATGTTGTTTTGGACTTTAATTATCTATCCATACTTTTTATAAGCTTTTAATTCAATGTAAGAGGTTGGAACATTGAATCCAAAATGACTTGTCTGGTTGAGTGAAGTCTGTGAGAGAGAAAGTTAACAGATTGGTCTGGAAGACCAATAGTTTCTATTAGATATTATTATATATTTGTTTTAGTTTGTTTTAAGTATGTTATAATATCATGTTCATGCATTTAAATCCATTTATTATGTTCAATCAGGTTTTAGAAGTTCATGTTTTCATAACTGTGTTTTGAAGCCAGTTTGTAGTTCAAAGCAAGAATCTTGTAGAGAAGAGTTTGAGCTTGTATACCTTGAGTTGAAGCATATAATTATTTTTGTGATGACCTTGAGGTTATAAGGATTCTATATATGTGATGTTTTTCCATGTTTTTTTGATAAAATTGAGTTTATGCTTCAATTGTTCAAAATAGATGTTTTATATATGCACAAGGCTATTGTGAACAATGTTTTGATAAAAGGTTCAAGTGGTGATTGGACCTAAAAGGAATTGTGGACCTAAATTAAAGTTGGATAAGGTATATTTTAGTATTATTTGATATTTTCCTCCTATGTGATAATTTTGAGAGTGTTCCAAATAGTTCAAAGGGTAATATGTGATTAAGAATGCCTAATAGGTCTCCATGAGACATAAAGAAGGAATGTAGCCTGTTAAGTTATGGCTGACCTAATGTATTGGTTGATTCATCATTGTAAAATTTTATTTAACCTATTATATGGTTAATTTAATTATTCAATTGTGCATTACCAACCAAGGTGTGTGAGAGGAAGTGACTTGTATAAAAGCAAGTCTAATTAGGCATATTTATGTGTGTTAGAGAAGTATGTGTGCAAGCAAGTAAAATAGCACAAAGAGGAGTAGGAGGAGGTCATGTGGACCATTGTACATGTGTCATGAATATATTATAGTTTGGCATATGAATATCAATGCCTATGTAAACTAATCAAGGTGATATAGGGCTTACTAAGAAATTACAGATTTGCTTGGGTGAGAGGTAGTTTTGGATGTGATCATGAGTGTCAAGGAGCAGACCATGAGGTCAAATTATGATTAAGAGAACCTTCATGAGGATAGGATTAGATTATATGTATATGATGTTTTAATATGTGATTAGAGGTGAATTAGAGACCTGAATATGTTGATAAGGCCATGATGAGGTAGAGTAGATTGAATATTGAGTATGTCATTGATGTCATAGAGAGTATAAGAGAGAGAGTAGAAGAAGACCATCATAAGGTGTTAATAATCATCAATTAAAATATGGACAAATAATTGGTGGTTGATTCATCATAAGTGTTGACTGAGTGGGTGCTTGATCAACAAGGAGGTTGATGCCTCACAGCAAGTTGGTGCTTACTAAAGCGAAGTAGGTGCTTGGTGAATTAGGGGTTGGTACTCATTACTGGGTTGATGCTCAGCTAAATATTGATTCATTAATTTATAGGTATATTAATCCAAGCTTTATTTCAATGGGTTTTATCCCCCATGAGGGTTTCCCTCTTAAATGATGTGTTATGATTGTTTATGCATTGCTTTGGTTGATTAATGTTTTCTTCATACATATATACATTGGGTTGATATTGCTTGATGAATGGTAATGAACGGATGATGAAGTGAAAGTAAAAGATTATAAAGGATATTGATTCACCCCCCCTCCCCCCCTTCAATGATTGTGATTTTAACATATGACGCATAAATTTGAGGAGATATTGTCTCCAAATACAATTACTAAACATTTAATTTTAAATTAGCATATAGTTTTGTTTTTAAAATCTATCATTTTTATAAAGTAATTTACATTTTATAGGGCACCCTCAATATTTAAGAAAAAGTATGCCACCACCTCCACCCTCGAATGAAGTTCACTCAAGGGGGAGGACTCTTCCATTACCACAAGCACCAACACCTAACAGAGGAACAATGTAATTATCTTTTTCTAAATTCTCCACTTTTTATATTAGAGGTATATCAAGCACATAGGGATTAACTTTTTTGCAAGAAATTGATCTTGATGAGGAAGATCTGAGGATTGAAAGAAGTGAGGTTGGTGGAGTTGATTTCAATCCACATGATTTTATCTAGGGACGAGATGTTCATGTGACTACTTAGGAGGAACCTTGTACCTCTTTACCCCCCAACCCACCAGTGAATGTTGTCTTGCCTGATGATGCCATTACATCTTTTCCATTAAATAATTTATTATCAAAAAATATTATTTCAAGTCTTAAGGAGGGAGTTATACATGACTTATAAAATGTATTAGTTTGGGAGTTTTAGGTGAAGGCATTGATTAAAGAAATAAATGTCCATTATCACAACTACTCCTAAAGAGAAAATTTGTTTTCATTGGTGCAACATGAACCCATAAATATTGATACTTTATTTGGTCAAGCAAAATCTGGGTCAGTTATTATTTCTAATAGTTACAATGATAATGTGTTGAGTATTATGCTTATTAGGTTGGAGAATTTGAATGCAAAATCCCAAGCATATTTCAATAAATGAGCAAAAGACATCAACCTTATTGTGATTGCAAATGTTGAGAAGGAAAAATATTTGGTAATGTATCTTTATTTTAATCATATTTCATGTCATACTTATTTTTATTCAAATCTAATTAGATTTTGTTTTAAATTGCAGGCAAAATATGAAAATTTGAAAAATGAAATTGAGGTTCTCAATGTGCATTTGAAAAATGTACAAAAAAGTTTATATTTTGCCATTCAATTTAAGAAGAAGCTTATTCTATTGAAAAAATAGAATACAACACTTCAAAAAATCATTGAGGAGCAAGGATAGGATCCTAATGTCTTATTTAAGCAGAAGACAGATGTTGATCCAAGTCGACTTTTTATAGGAGATGCTGCAAAAGAAGAAAAGGAAAATCTTGCTCATATTAATTCTATTGTTGAGGATCTTGAAAGGGAAGGGATATTAAGGATGGCATAGAGGAAATGGAGGCAAGGATTAGTAAGGATTATGGTATAAATATGGATATTGTGGTTGAAAAAGTGGTTGAGAAGTGAAATCCCCAAAAATTGTTAATTTATGATATTTTAAACTCTCTAATATTTGAAAACAATGTTATGTTTTTTTATTTTAAAATTAAATAACAATTTGAATTTTGGATTTGTAATGATCAATTTGTTAACTTTTAATTAGTGGATGAGCCACGTGGATTGCAATTTTTTTTTATGGATTTGGTATTAATTTATTTAGTTGATATAGTTTAAACAAAATAATGATGTGAACTGTATTTTTTTCTTGTGATGTATTTGGAGTTAGGTTTGAGTATGAATTTGATTTTGAATTTTATGATGTTGTAAAGTCATTATTAAATATCATTTTATTTAGTTGATGTAGTTTAAACAAAATAGTGAAATTACTAGTGAAATGGAATTATTTTTTCTTTTGGATTTGGACTAAGCATGAATTTGAATTTGATGAGATTTCATCTTGTTCAATTATTATCTTTAATTTAGATTAATTTTTTTTCTTTTGAATTTGATCATATTGTTCAATAGGCTTGTCATGTTCTATCACCATCGTATTTGACTTGAAATTCATATTTTCAAGTTAAAATTTAAAACCCTTAATATGGTGCTACAATATCAAATTATAGTTATTTAAAATGAAAATACAATTAAAAATCAATTAAATAAAAGGGAAAGTTACATGATAAATGGAACAAATATTTCAAATGATAATACTATCCATAATTATAGTGAATTTAATAGTTGGAACATTTTACAATATAAAAAATTATTTGAAATTAGAATTCAAAATATGATAATTGTAATAAATATAAAACTAATACTTTAATAGTTGAAACAATCCTACACAAACCTACTCATTGCCAATGATATTTGCATCTGCCTTTTTAGTGTCATATTCAGTGTCATTATTTACATCCTCTCTATTTGTATCTATATTATTGATGCCTCTTCTTTCAGTTAGAGAACTTCATGTTGCTAGAGCTCTTTCATAAGGAAACATGTCCACAACATAACATGAAATATACAATCTCAAACATGTTTCTACATTTTTATCCAATCTGTTTCAAAGTTTTGAATTAATGAACAATAATGAATTGAATACTGTTTCATCTTCATTTAACCTAGAATCATTGTTTGACAAAGCTCATATAATCAAAAACATTCACTTTAACTTTTTTGCAGTATACTACTAGAATAAAGTTTTTTTTCATAGCCGTGTAATTGCCCCATTTTCTATTGGTTTTGCTTAGAAGGCGATATTGTTCAAACATTGTAATTCTAAAATGAGTTGATTGAGATGTCAGTAAATCCTTTCCCGAAATACCTTTTATTTCAACTCCATTGACCTCTACAAATTTATCAAAATGCTTTACAATACAACCCATGTATTTGTGAAATAAATTGCTAATAAGCTTTTGACTGTTATTGCTGTTCCATAAAATAGGATTCAAAAATGCCATGGCCTCCAACAAATCATCCCTTTGAAAATGATCTCTGATCTCCATAGATAAGCTTTGTGAAATTATACTTAGTTTCATCTAGGTTCCAGATAGAACAATATCATATAGAATACATGTTATAGGTAGTTCTTCATATTTGTCTCCCTTAAGATCAGGGCTTTTTTAGAAAGTTTGCATTGGTATCTCTTTTCCATTAAAAATGACACAAAGAAGATCATTGATATTCAATTTCAAATAGCTCTCAGGGTTCCTTAAATCTATCAAACATTGCCAACTATTAAAAATAGGGCCTTGAAACTTTTCATTCGAAGTGTATATTATATCTAGAGATTGACATACTAATTTCCTCAGTCGTATGAAGTCAATAATATAAATGAATATCTCCTGAGCATGTTTCATTAAATAATTCATTTCCTTTAGCATTGGAGGAATTCTACATAATGTCAACAGTGCTTTTAAATATGTTAAATGGTACAATAGATCTTTTGCCTTATCAATTTCTCTACAATATTTATAAATAAAACCTACTAATGATGGACATTCTTCAAAAATTTGTCATACAGGTTCATGCAAAGAAATTCATCTTGTATCAACATCTTTCAGCAGTTTCTTACAATCAATCACTCTTATTGCAAATTTTTGGAACTCTAAAAAACTTTTTGAATTTCTTGACATATAAGCATGTAGGTCACAAACGAGCCCCTTCACTTTTACCACATTAGTAAATTTATTAAATATTTTGTATGCAAGATTCATCCTATGAGCCATGTAATGAATTAGAATCATATACGGGGAAACTATTGTTTGAATCCAAACACAAATTAGTAAATTTATTAAATATTTTGTATGCAAGATTCATCCTATGAGCCATGTAATGAATTGGAATCATATACGGGGAAACTATTGTTTGAATCCAAACACACAAAACATTTATATGCCCCTGCATAACTAATGCACCATGAGATCCAACACATAACAGCTTTGTAGCTATTGCATAATCATATATCTCAACTTTATCTTTCAAATTAGATACAATCAATTTGTGAATATTTTCTACATTGCAATTTTATACCATTTTAGGAACTTCTAGTAGATGAGGCTACCTTAAAGAGTTCTCAAAAGTATAAAAATACATGAAAACCCATGATGTGTTGTCAATTGTTGTGGCCTCATCAATGGATAATGAGATGAACAGTGAATTTTGAACTTTTTGTTTCAAATATTCCTTCTCAACCATTGCTAGACATTTTTCCATTTCCTAATCACTACTATCTAGCCAATGTGATTGTGGAATATCCATAAATGAATTATGTTGAAATAAAATCCTATAATCTAAAAAATAAAAAATATGTCTGCCTTTTTTTAGAATATGGTATATAGTAGAGAACTATATATGTTTGGCCTTTAGATGGGACTGCATAACTTTTTTAAAAATTTCTTCTAATGTTTCCCCTTTCTCATGAATATGTTTTTGATGTTTCTTATGATTTTCATACTCTCGTGCATATCTTGCATGCATTCTTTTGCATTTTTTCACTTTTGTGTTCTTGTTATCAGTTCATTTGGGTGCTTCATTATCACATATTTTTTTCTATAATGTTTCTCAATCATTTCCAACTTTAGTTGCATTATGTGTTCCTTTCCTAGTTTCCAACTACATATTATACATCTACATTCTTTTAGAGTATCATCAACATTTTTAGGCTCTAGAAGTTATATGAAGAGAAATTTTGTTTCCCAATCCACATTAAAGATCCTTCCAATTATCCATCTACTTCTCTTCCTTTGAGAATATTTTTGAGTGGAGTTCTTAGCTGAGCTTTATCTTTGGTGAGAACCAACAATCTCTTCTACCACTTGAGTGTCATGATCATTGTAATAAAAAATCAGAGGAACGTTTTCGAGTGGTGGCATGTCATCATCAAAATAATCTTTAGGGGGTGACATGTTATTATAGTTAATTATTTATTGTGAGATATTAATGGGAATTTATGCATGTAAAATTATTTTAATATTATTGAATAGTTAAAGTCAAATTCATGACAAACTAAAAAACAATAAATACCTGTATTTTGAGTGCATTGTGATTGTGTGGGATTTTTGATTGGCTCTTTAAAATAAGAGAATATGTTTTTTTCTCTTGATAATTAGCCTGCACTTTTACTATTTTCACCAAATGCGATGATGATCAAGGATGTAACACTTCAGTTTTACTATGTAATTCTATCATTTGGTCACAAAGTAGATGACCAAGGATGCAACACTTTAGTTCTACCATCTAGTTCAGTTGTCCATTATAAAGTAGATGCTACAGTTTAGTTATACCATTTGGTAGTGGTACCATTCTGCCTTTTGCTTCTATCATCCAATCACAGAGTGGATGCCACTATTTGACTCTGTCATTTGATATTTGCATTCAACAATCTTGTTTGGCATTATTGTAAGGTATTGTTATTTGACACTATCATTCAATTCCCTTATTTGGAAATGTTATTGTTCAATATCACCATCTGATTCCTCTATTCAAGTGCTTTCATTTGGTGCTACAGATTGTATAATCTTGTTTTGTGTTTTCAGTCAGCTTCGGTCCTCTAATTGAAATTATAGTGTAGGTTCTGCTTGTTGCCTTGTTTGATATCATGGGATGGTTGTCGAAAGTATATTTTGATATTGAGGGCTGGTTGTATTAAATATGTGGTGAATTGAAGTGTAATCTAAGATATTATTATAAATGGTTGGTATGCTGATTTATATTTCTAAATTTTTGGTGATCTAAACCTATTTGATGACCCTAAAAAATTATCAAAAATTGGAATATTCATGAATTAATGAATATTAACCGCTAAAATTTAACACGATATAAACCTCTTACCTCCCCACCTTTAGCAAGTGAATGAATTATAAAATTTCAAATAAAAACTTGAGGGCTTATTACTATGCAATAGGTTAAAACATTATATTTAAATTTCTTTAATATATATTACATTTCAAAACCATATGATGCTCATTTTTAATATTATTAATAATTTAACATATAAATTAATTTTAAATATAAATAAGAAAACATTGTTTTTTTTCTATATTATGACATTGAGAACTGTCAATTTGATCTAAATATAATATTATATATATAAAGGACTAAAATATCAATTTTTTATATTACATTAAAAATACAAGGCTTTCATAATTTTTTTAAATAGATGATATGAGGTTTGGGGGTCACTCACCCTTCTATTAATCAAAAAATTAAAAAAAATTGAAAAGAAATGTGGATAACCAAATACAAAACAAGACACCAAAAGTAATGAAAACCTATAGTAGACATGCCTCAAAGGGCACTAAAACAACGAAAGTACAAACAACGCAAAGGGTAACACCATAAAAACAATGCATGAAAGCTAAAAAAGGTATTAAAAACTCAATAGTGACCAACCATAGCCTTTGTCAGGGTGCCACTACCACTAGAGGTGGGCCACCAACAACAACCACTGGGGGAAAATTTTCTTTGTCTATGTTATGACCTCCCAAGCTCACATCCACCTCTGCTTCACCATCATTCATAACACTCCCAAATCCACTAACAGAAGAATCAGTTACCTTATTCTTTTGGTTCCTTTGCCTACCTAACTATCTCTTCATCATAACCCTCCAAATGACTTGTGATGCTTTCATGTCAACTACGTGAGCTTGCATGTGGGTTATAATCACCTATCTTTATGTCATTCAAGTCACACCCTTTCCTATAGGATATGTTTATGGTTGTTGGAGTGGGACCTTGAAGATCTTTAAGAGGGATTTGATTGTAGCCACTACCCTGAAGGAGTATCTACAAATAAGGGCTACCACTATTGAGGCTAAAGGTGCTCACATGTCACCAAACTCTAGTTTCAAAAGAAAGCACCCCTCTGGGCCAAGGTTCTTCAGGTTAGTATGCAAGAAATCTAAATGTTCCACCACTTTCAAAAACTAAACCTCTAGCTTGCAGAAAGTCTACAATGGTATTTTAACCTAATTCAAATTGAGGAACAAACGAGAGTTTGATGCTGACCTATAATTTCCCTATTATTAGGTAGTTGTGGTTTTTGGGTGGTTTAGCATATTGCAGGTCCTCATAGGATAACGCAGGTGGTTAGAGGGCCCTGTTGAGCAGATACCATTATGGGTTCTTCCCAAGGGTTTAATGAGGTTTAGGCTTGGCCTTTGTATAGGTTTTATAACTTAGTTTCTCATACTTAATATTTAAACTAAGTCATTCAGATGGGGTTACTATTTATAGCAGGGCCCCTGAATGTGAAGTGTGGGCAGTGTTGATCCTGATTTTTAGTTGACTTAGTGAAATAAGTCTTTTTGAGAAAGTTATTATTATTTAATTATTAATAAAGGTAACTTTATTAATAATTAATTATTTAAGGCTTATTATAAAGTGTTTTTAATGAATGAGGCCAAGACACATCAATTAAAATGATTTAAATAAAATAAAATAATATTATAAAATCCTCTTGAAGGATTGGAAAAAAAGAATAAATAGAGGGCTTGGCTAAGCTTATAATCATCCAAGATTTGATATTTGCTTTGATGTGTTGTTGTGGAGAAGTGGAAGCCAAGGGTTTCTATAGTTTCTACTTTATTTGATCATTGGGAAAGAAACATCCCATTGATTGGCATAACTGATGTTGTGAAAGATCTTCTGAAGGGTTGCAGCTACTTGGGTGAGAGATATTTTAGTCTTTCACATTGATAAAATGTGTGGCTATTGGAAAACTTTTATGGAGGTTGACTTAGCATGGAGCAATCAGATTTTTGGCAGTTGACATATCTGATTGGCATCGATTTCATTAGGAGACTCAAGCGCTCCACTTAGGAGACCTTGGCAATAAAGTTTGTGGAGTTTGGAGGGTGATTTCATGCTTAGAGGGATCCAAAAATGCTAATAAAAATTTGAGGTTTCTATCACTCCATCTGTAGTTCATATCAACATTCATACCAATTTTTTCATTGTTATTCTTGCATTGTAAAGTTTGAGTACAAATCTGAAATTAAGTTGTAAAATTTATGTCATTTTTGTAGGCATGAATATAGTTAGAAATCAATCATTTCGTTGAGCATTGTAATATGATTTTACTCAGTATATGTTACATCAACATATCACATTGAAGGGAGTTTGCATGATACATGCTTGCCAAAATACCTTTATGTTGTAGCTTCATATTTACTCAAGTTTCAGTCATGATAGAGTTTGGAGTATGCATAGCAACTAGTTATCTTAATGTCATATTATTGTAGGTGTTTATTTGCATAGAGAATTTACATGCTAAGTGTTTGGCATAATTACTCATGGATGTAGATTCTCATTTGCATAAGGAGTTTGCACACAAAGCATTTGTCAAAATGCTTACTTATTGTAGGTGTTCCTTTGCATAGTTGGGATGCATGTCAAATGTTTGAATAAATGTCTATTATCTATAGATGCATATTAGATATCTTATTGCATTGGAAAATCAAAGTATATCCTCCATAACACTCTCATTCTACTTAAAGACAATGTGCATTGCTATTTAAAGACATTATAAGGACTTCGTCATCATCATTCAAGGTGAAATTCATACTAAAAACACTTACCAGCCAAGAACAAGTTTACAAAAAAAGTGTTTGACAAAATTACTAAGTGCCCAGAACAAAAAAATTAAAGGCCAATTCATTTAGGGTCTTTATAGTGGTATCAAAGTCAAGTTTCTACCAATGTGTGAGGTAAGTTTTAGCTGTAGTTCAGAAGTTTAGTTGAACATCATGACTATTTCTAGGATGCAGTCAAATGCCTTGATGAAACAATTGGGGAATCTTAGACAAAGTCAGGAAAGGATGGATGAATTGTTTTCACACCCTACAACCATTGACATATTACCACAGTATATGTCATCCCTTTTTAAAGGGTCTACATCAAAAAACAAAAAGGAGAAACAAGAAGTCTCTATAGGTGAAGTATCTTGAATCTTTTCAATGGATTTTCAATAGCTAGTGACCAACATACAGTTGATCTTATGGAGAGAAAAACTCAGACTTACATTAAGAAAGATGTTAGGCACAAGACACTTCATGATGACTTCAATATTGGAGAAGAGAAAGTGATGTTTGAAGATAAACTAGTTGCATTAGAACAACTACATGAAGATAAGGTTTCTTGTGATGCTTCATTAGGTGAGTCTAGCATTACTTCATCCTATCATGGTAAAGAATCAGATTTTGGCTTGATAAATGTTATTCATACATATGAAAGTCTATTGGAGGCCCAAGATATAAAGATGGATGTGAAAGCTGATCCTTTACTTAGTAGAGCAGTGACTAGTGTTTTGACTACACATGATGATGGGTATCGAACAGTGAGTGAAGATGATACATCGTCATATCATAGTGCTGACTATACATAAAAAACATTACATGATGTTAATGATTCCCAAGAGTACGATCATTTGGTAGAACAACTGAGGGTAAATGAGGAGCAAATTGATGCAACCATTAGACACTTGGATGACACTATTCAAGTAATGGCTAAATATTGTTGGAGGATTTTGAGAATACAAAACAATATCAAAGGAAGTCTTTCCCTTGTAGGTTATCATGGTCTTAAAGAGGTGTTGATGGAAACAAAGCTTGATTACATGCAACTACTCTCAAATAGGGATCACCTACTCATGTTTGGTGAGACTTGTCTTGATGCACTTAAGGGGAAAGAAAGGGAAGTGGATAAGATTATTGATGAGCTTATGGTCATGGAGAATTCCTTGAAGAGCACTCAGTAGGCTCTTCGAGAATCCTAGTTTCAAGTTGTCAAGCTTTGTGAGGAAGTGAGTTTGGCTCATTCAACATCAACCATAGTGGAAATATAGTCACCTAAGGCTATCATGACATCTCATGATAAGGGTGTCAATTTCTACATTGGTGGAGTAGAGATTGCTATTAGAGAGATTTGTATTGAGGAGGTAAACTCATGTATGACTAGTGTGCTAGACCAAAATGCTACCCAATCACATTTTCTTGAGGATTCTAGAGCATCTACAGGTGGGATCATGTCTCGTACATTTGTTGGTAGCTTAGTTAATGCCTTAGTTGAGGTGGATGGTTGGTGTAAGCCTATTGAGTCACTAGGACTCAAGGAGTAGTTGATAGTTATCAAGGACAGGGTTATTCAAACCTTATCTTGTTTTAACAACACACATAAGTTTGTGGAGCACTTCTTATGGTCTGCATAATTAGAGGAAAGCTAGACAAGGGTAGTAGTTGGTACTTCCATAACTAGTCTACAGATCATAGTGTGTGCTTTGGAGGGAATTAAGTCGAATTACCTTCAGTTGCTAGCTGACTAGGATTTTGTAGTTGGGTTTATAGAGAGGTCTTTTAGAGTACCTACCCAAC
Source organism: Torreya grandis (assembly GCA_037957365.1). Classification (NCBI taxonomy): domain Eukaryota; kingdom Viridiplantae; phylum Streptophyta; class Pinopsida; order Cupressales; family Taxaceae; genus Torreya; species Torreya grandis. Next base: position 2,069,593 of record JARHVA010003120.1, read on the forward strand.
CATTCCCTCATAATTGAAGGCATGAGCCATCTCTCAATTCTAGTGATGAGAGTGATGAGGACTTGTACCATCCATTATGGGATGGAGAGTTTCCATCTTCAGAATATGGGACTAGAGGCTACAAGTACTTGCCTCAGTTGTTTACAGGGGATTACTTGTAGGATTAGGGGTGGAATTACCATCATGAAGATGAGTACCTGATAGATTTTGCCACTTTTGGGTTTTTTTTAGAGATAGGGCTTCAAGGAGGTCATAGTGGCAGTGGGCATGATGTCTTAGTTTTTTATCACATCCATGGGAGTTTTATAGAGATTGTAGAGAGATATTATGTTGTAAATGCTCCCAGATATTCAAGTCTTTTTATGGTGGATGGATGTGAGGTTTTTTTATATTGGGATCTAGGTGGTGACAGGTTTGGCACTATGTATTAGATGGGTCCTAGTGGAAAGCTACACCACTTATGGCATGGTAAAGATGAGATCAACTATGCATAGAGGAAGTCAGAGGATATTAGACATGGTATAATTCCTTTCTAGATTTGGGATCTGGATGGAGTGAACTTTTGGAGGGTTTTATTTTGGTAATTGAGATTGCTTGGGGATAAGCAATTTTAGGGAGGACAGATTGTAATGCCCCCATTTTAGGCAATTGTGGTTTTTGGGTGGTTTAGCCTATTCCAGGCCCTCGTAGGCTAACACAAGTGGTTAGAGGTCCCTTTCGGGTGGATATCAGTGTAGTTTCTTCCCCAAGGTTTAATGAGGTTTAGGATTGACCTTTGTTGAGTTTTTATAACTCAGTTTCTCATACTTACTATTTATAGTAAGTCATTTAGATGAGGTTACTATTTATAGCAGGGTACTTGAATGTGAATTGTGGGCAGTGTTGATCCTGATTTTTCGTTGACTTAGTGAAATAAGTCTTTTTGAAAAAAATATTATTTATTTATTTATTTATTAATAAAGGTAACTTTATTAATAATTAATTAGTTAAGGCTTATTATAAAGTGTTTTTAATGAATGGGGCCAAGACACATCAATTAAAGTGATTTAAATAAAATAAAATAATATTCTAGAAGCCTCTTGAAGGATTGGAAAAAATAAATAAATGGAGGGCTTGGCTAAGCTTCTAATTATCCGAGATTTGATATTTGCTTTGATGTGTTGCTGTGGAGAAGTGGAAGCTAAGGGTTTATGTAGTTTCTACTTTCTTTGATCATTGGGAACAAAACCTCCTATTGATTGGCATAACTAAGGTTGTGAAAGATGTTTTGAAGGGTTGCAACTATTTGGGTGAGAGATATTTTAGTATTTCACATTGATATAACTTGTGGCTATTGGAAAACATTCATGGAGGTCGACTTAGCATGGAGTAATCAAATTTTTGGTAGTTGACATATCTGATTGGCATCAATTTCATTAGGAGACTCAAACACTCCACTTAGGAGACCTTGACAATAAATTTTGTTGAGTTTGGAGGGAGATTTCATGCTTAGAGGGCTCCAAAAATGCTAATAAAAATTTGAGGTTTCTGCCACTCCATCTGTAGTTCATATCAGCATTCATACCATGTTTTTCATTGCTATTCTTGCATTGTAAAGTCTGAGTACAAGTCTGAAATTAAGTTGTAGAATTTATGTCATTTTTTTAGGCATGAATATAGTGAGAAATTAGTCATTTTGTTGAGCATTGTAATATGATTTGTACTTAATATATGTTACATCAGCATATCAAATTGAAGGGAGTTTGCATGATACATGTTTGTCAAAATGCCTTTCTGATGTAGCTTCATATTTTCTCAAGTTTTAGTTATGATAGAGTTTGGAGTATGCATGGCAACTAGTTGTCCTAATGCCATATTATTGTAGGTGTTTATTTGCATAGAGAGTTTGCATGCTAAGTGTTTTGTATAATTCCTCATGGCTGTAACTTCTCATGTGAATAAAGAGTTTGCACACAAAGCATTCGTCAAAATGCTTACTTGTTGTAGGTGTTCCTTTGCATAGTTAGGATGCCTATCAAATGTTTGACTAAATGTCTATTAGCTGTAGATGCATATCAGCTATCTTATTGCATTGACAAATCAAATTATATCTTGCATAACACTCTCATTCCACTTAGAGACATTGTGCATTGTTATTTAAAGACATTATAAGCACTTCATCATCATCATCATCATTCAAGGTGAAATTCAAACTAAAACCACTTACTAGCCAAGAACAAGTTTACAAGCAAATTGTTTGATGAAATTACTAAGTGCCCAAAACAAAAAAATTAAATGCCAATTCAGTAGGGGTCTTTACATGACCACCCCAATCAAAACTCCCCATGGCTTCTGCCAAACCAACCCAAAAGCTGGGTTGAATATTTGCTTTCCATCACCACGGTTTGTTTTTTATCTTTTGGGAGATAGAGGAGGTTCCCAATTAAAGTCAATGCTACCAGGGAATTGACTTTTACCCTATAACTAGTATCTAAAGCAACCTGACCAATTACCTCCTTAATGACTTGTAAGACCCTTTCAGATTGGACTATAAAAATTCATCTTAACCATGAATCTGTCACTCACTTGTAAAGGTCATTTCCCTCCTTAAAGCTTTAAAATGCAGTAATAGTTCACTAAGTGTCACAATAGCATACAATCCAATGTATTTGAAGTTACCAACCGCCAAAGTGGATAATAACATAGATGTGGGGGAGGAATAAAGCATGTATTAAAAGCACTAACTAGTGCCAAATTCAATATAAAGATGTTACACATGTTAGCATGGATTGAAAATGTCATGCATGTGAAGTGAGCCCACCAAAGAAGCCTAATCAAAACCAATGAAGGTAGCTAACTCATCATAAAAAGATATGCCTTCCCAAATCCCCACATTAAAATAACGTCCTTTCAAATATCTAACTACTCTAATAATTATCCATAATGATTTCTTCGATCTGGTCCACTCCATTGAAAAATTTGTTTGTCATTGATTTCACTTTGCTTTGACAATGGGATGCCTCCTAGAAATTAAAATTATTCAACGGTCCCCAAATGCAATTTAAAATGATGTTGACATTCCAAGATATAACTTTCCTATTCCTTAGAGCTTGGATAATCAATGTGGAATTACTTTTAATAATGACTTACTCAATCCCGTAGTGTGTCAGTATGTCTAAAGCCAAGACAAGAGCTTGTGCATCTGCCTCATTGTTGGTGTCATCTACCAACTTCTTCGATGTGGCTTGAATAAGTGAGCTTGCACAGTCCTAGATAACACATCCTACTTTGGATGGCCCCAGATTAGCCCTAGTCGCCACATCAAAATTCAATTTGAATAGTCTTATAGGGGAAGGCACCCACTTCATTTTTACCTCACGTCTTGATGTCTTTGAATGTACCACTGATCCATTAACAAAAAAAATGTTGGGTAATAGGCTTTATTTAACCAGAGATATAACCAACTATAAAGAGTAACCCTAGTCATGGACTATGTATTGGCCTCATCACATTGAACACAAGTTTCAAGCTATATAGAAACCCTTGACACATTAAACACCGAGCCAACTAATCCACTACACATTGTGTACCCTCACAACTGACCCATTGGAGCCTAGTGTGGGATGATGTTATAGTGTTAGTCAGCGTACAGAATGGACCTCATGATCTCCCACTTCTGGCAGTCAGTGCACATATCATTAGGCTATCCCCACAAGGTCTAAAATTTTGGGTACATATATTTTTATAACTAGAATGCCCAAACCAACATTGAATAGTATTCCTAGCCATGGTTTGTGGATTTCCCTCATTGCATTGAACACAGATTTCAAGCCACATGCCAACCCTTGGTGCATTGAACACGAAGCGGGTAGTCCATTGCATTGGATACTTTTCACAAATAGCCCATTGTAATTTAGTGTGAGAACAATGCTAGAGAATGGTTATCCCAGAGAATAGACCCTAAAACCTCTCACTTCTAACATTCAGCTTACTCACTGCTAAGCTATCATCTCCAGGTTAATTTTTATAATCTATATTAACAAAATTAATTGATCAAATAAATTTAATCTCTTTAAAATATATATATATATATATATATATATATATATATATATATATATATATATAAATTAGAATTATAACAACATTTATAACATACAATTCACTATAATTTGTATTATTATTATTTTTGTGAAAATATCTTAAAATCTTCAAAATCAATATTAATATATACAACAATTACTTTTGAAAAATCTAAATATTTCCATTTTCAATATTAAGAAATAATATATAATTTTTCTTTTAAAATAATAAAACTGTTTTCTTTAAATACGGAATTTGATCTAACTTCTCTTATAAATTAGTTTTGTCTAAGTTCGATATATATTATTTTAAAACATAGTTCTTTTTTATTATATTTAAATAAAATGTTGTGACCGCCTTTGAAATTTCAAATCAATATATAAGTTCATTAAGTTAACGTGCAAATAAAGAAATAGTATTAAGTCATTTGTCTTTTATGTCAAGATGAAAGGCATTTTCGACGCATAATGATTTCTTGAAACTTTTTGTAAAATTAATTGAAGGACTAAAACACTGGTTGCTTTATAGTAATATTAATTGCTTTCTAAGGCAGTCCAGAGAATAAAGCAAATGTTTTTTTGAAATGAGAGATTCCCTGGGCTATAAAGATTGAACGGAATATCTTTGCTTTCAATAAAGCATAAAGATAAAGATATACCAATATTTTTTTGGTAAATTAATTACATATGTTATTAAAGTATAGTTAAATGTAAAAGAAGATGAGAACGGAAAATGGATTAGACTCCACAGATTATATGATAATTATTTAATGCCCAAAAATATATATATAAATAAATGATAACTTGTTAAAAAAAAAATTAATAATAGTGATGTAATGTTATAAAAGTGATCCAAATGATTTTTTTACAATTACATTATAAAATTCTACTAACTTAGCCCCCATTCAATTTTTTTGTAGCCTGGGATTTTAATCAGAGAGATCTAGATTATTTTCTCATCTTATCAAGGATTTAATCTTATTTGAAAAAGTATTAGAATATAGTGGACGGCAAAGGACTAAATTTGATCTACATGACAAGTAAGATCTACCATCAAATGTAATCCCTACGTGGCCCAATGGAAATTCTAAAATGTCTGTGTCCTATTCCCACTTTGTTTTTGATGTGTCGCAAACAGTGATTTTATATTCCCTACCATCTCTTATCATCTTATGATTACCTGAAACGCAATACGGTTCTGCCAGTTGGAAAGATAAGGTAAGTTGGAATGATCCCTCCAATCTCTCTCTGGACAATAATTCATGCTCCGTCATCATCACTAGCACTTGCCCGGAAGGTGCAAGTTATGCTGACAGACGGATGTTTTTAGTTTTATATATTTTTTATACCATGATTACTCTTATAAAAATGCACCATTATAGTTATTTGAGGTAGGCAGCCACTGCCATATCGAGCTGGCACAATGATTCAATGTGGAAGATTGGGCGTCGAAAGATTTATCGAAATCTTTGAGGGCCAAGCAGATTAAAGTCATTAAAGTTTTTTATGCTCACTTCATTGAGTTTCCCCAGATTTCTTTGACTTTTTTGGACCATTATAAATTAGTATTTTAAGTATAGAGTAATTTTACGGAATATGTTCAATTTTTATAAAAATGTGTTTATTTGTTTTTCATAAATTTATTTTCTCCGTTCAACAGTTTTGTGATGCACCACTTTTTTTAACAAGTTTTTATATGGCCAATAACAAAGTACTAGGATCGATAAGTTTTTTTGTGAATTCTGCGACAACTCTTTGTATTTTGTTGGTCAAACTTGTCTCAACATTAATCGTAAAATTCTCTAAAAAAAAATTCAATAAAAAAATATTAAATTTATCCCGAAAATTAAAGATCCCGAGCTCATAATCAATTGGAGACCCATTACATTGTTAAATGACTCGTATAAAATTATTACCAAAGTTCTGAACCTTTATAGAATGTTAAAATTTTAATTATGAGGTGTTATTTTGTTGTTGATATAATTTCCTTGTTTTCTTAGCTTTGACTATCATTTTAACTACTATCATTTTCAATTAAAAAAATAAGACTAATCATGCACCTATGTTTTAAACTAAGAACGAGGCCAAAACTATAAATAAAATTTCACAACTACCCAACAAGGTTATCCTTTCACCTTCTCGGAACACTCGACAATATACGAGGTTACATGACCCTCCTTACAAAGTGTTTAGAGTCTTATTAGATACATTAACCAATAAATATCAATTGAATACCACAAGACCATTGCCTAAAGGGTATGCAATGCAGAGGCATCTTAGGAATTCCCAATAGTTGGTCTAAGAGTCATAAATGTGAGTCAAATTTGAACTTGAGTTCAAAGTTAGATTTCCTGCGTTTTTTCTAATTTGAATTTTCAAACTTGTAATGAAGGATTGAGAGTGTGTTTAGGTGGTCTAAGGAGATGTTAATGTTATGTCATGTTGAATAAAGTTGTAATAGACCTTTAAGGTCTCTTGAAAGGTCTTATAAGATGTTTTTGAATCATATGACAAGTTGAAAATGTGAGGTGGCAGTCATAATGGCCATCACCCTACTTGGTCTAGGAGTGATGAAGAGAGTTTATTGAATCAAGAAACCATTATAGTATGTTTTAGGAGCCTAGTTCACAAGTAGAAATAATATAGAGAGTGTTTGTGGTAGATAGGAAGTATAAGGATGAGAAGAAAATGGGGGCAAACAAGACTGAGAAAGAAAGAAGGCTTGCCAAAACTAATGCATGACTGCGAATCAATTTGTATGAACACAAGCTTCATATGAATACAATGGTGATGGACTTGTTGAGTCTAGTAAGTATTTGATAATCTTAATATATTAAAAAATTGCTCTCAGAACTAAGGATAAGGATATACATGACTAAATTTGTTACCCTACATTTCTGCACATTTCTATGATTGTGATCTATAAGAAGGTACAAGTAGAGTTTAAGAATGATTGAAAAGAACACTATGTTTTGGTAAGTGAAAAATAAATTTCCTGGTTGTTTCAAGTGATGTCCTTAATGAGTTTCATATTGAGTCCAAGAGCTTTGATTTGCAAGATAAACAAAGAACCCCTATCTTGTTTACTATTATGTTGGATTGTGAATTTATTTTCTAAATGAATGAGAATTGGTTTGATTAGCACAGTAATCTCAATGCATCTATAGTTATTTGATGTTTCTTAAGAAGTGTATGCTTGAAGGAAAGAGATAGGAAGGTTGATGATGCTTGCAAACTGGTATAGAAACCATGCATTATGTAATAGGCTTTCTATGGTTGAATGGTGACTATATGTCTTGAAGGAAATGATCCAAGAACTGATGATCTAGTGTTTTGAGGACATTGACGCTAGTTCTTGGAATGTTTTTAATATTTTATTAAACTTTATGTTGAGTTGTTATATGTTTTGGTCATCCCTTATAAGGATATAAACCTATAGTTTCCTATTTCCCTGCACAATTAACCTTGTTTTGAGTTAAAAATATTTGATAGAAGATTGGAAGATACCATTCAGTGTTTGGATGAGTTTATTGGGGTTAATATAGACATAATTAAAGATATTTGGTGTTTTAAAACATAATACAACAAAATATATGTAAGTTTATAGGCTCTTGGCCTATATAGTGGTCTAAAAACCCTAGATTTAGGGTTTGATGCATATAATGAGTTCTAACAATAATTTTTTTTCTAAAACTTTGTAGTCTAGTACTAATAAACATTATTTAAGTTAATAAAATGGTTTTAGAGGTGTAAGGATCCATTTGTACGGATTTTTGAGGACTGAGTTAAATTAAGCCTAGAAGAGACCTAGTTAGGATAGGTCAAAGAACGAAATGAATTGTTCTTGGAGAGTGAGATTGAAAAAAGAGTTGATTAAGCTTAAGGAGGAAAAAGGGTATCCAAAAAGGTCAATATTTTAACTTGTTTGACCTTAAATTTCTTAGACTAAGGAGGTTTGTCCATTTGGAGGGGTAATTGGGGTTTCAGGTAAGCCTACAAGTACAAAACTTTGCAAAGGAACCTAACCTAAGTTTTTGTGTGAAGAAATGGAATGGAAAAGAGTACTCAAAAATATATTTGGTTTTCCTTTATGAGATGGTGTATGAAACATAATAGTGGATTTTCACTTAAATAGGGATAGAAGGCTTAGAAGCCAAGAAGTTGATTGTTGAATGACATGTCTGGTCATGAGATTGGTTTGAGTTGAGTTGAAATAAGGCATTTGAATGTTTTATATGTTTATAACATTTTATGATCAAGAATTTGAGTTTTTGGTCTATTGGTAAGGAAGATTTACAATTTTACAAGCAAGCATAAGGAGAAGTGAAGGTTGATGGTATGAGATTTGCATCATTTGGTATCAAATCCATCTATATGATCTAGGAAGGTACATACAGGTATAGAATTAAAGATTACATGTTACAGGTAAGTAAATAAGGAAGCAATTTGCATGGAGTCTTATTGAAAGACAAAATTGAGACAATAGATGAGAGAAGGTATGAGTTATGTGTGGTTTATTTATTGATCTAAATGCATGACTGATGGTATGTGATAGGTGAGGAAAGAATACAAGGAATAGTGTGATGTCAGCCCTGAATCCAAAGATCTATTAACAAGCTCAAGAGGGAGAAGCTCATAAATAGAGCTCAAGAAAGAGAAGGTAGTCCAAGTGTGAAGGACAAGTAGTGTAAAGGCCCTAGTGAGGTCTAAGGTAGAGATTGAGGGGGATTCCAAGTGTGAACCGAAAGAAGTGGTCCAAGTGAAGCCAACAAAAAGAGAGAGAGTATGTACCCAAGTGAGGTACTCAAGAGAAGATGAAAGGAGAGATAGAGAGAAAAGTGAGAGATGGGGTTAATTATGAAAGCCACAGTGAGAAGAAGATGGAGATAAAGATAAAAGAAATTAAAGATGAATTGGCAAGGATGGATAATGAGTTACTATAGATGTGGAGTGTATATAGACTGAGATGTGGACTCAAACTCAGGAAAAGAGTGAAGTGCAATTTTATAGAAAGAATGCAAGAGAAAGCACACCAGAAAGTGATGAAACATTTGGAGAGGTAGTTGAAGAAGATGCAAACACAACATGCCATGGAAAAGGAGAGACGAAATCGGGCCTCAAAATTTTCAATCTAACAATAATTTTTCATGTTTGAATTAATGTGAGGAGCATGAATGGGATGAAAATATTGATTGGAAAATAGTCCATAAAGAAGAAGAAGATGATGCATGGAAAAATGTAGGTACAATTGAAGATGAGGTGTTTTGTCACCATAAATATGGTGAACTACTTGAGGGAAAAGAGTGGAAAGAAGACAATTAAACATTAGGTGATAAAGAAGGCAAAGGCACATCAGGGAATGAATTTCATGTAATGTTTGATGAGAATTTTGAAGAGGAAGATGATGTTTTGTATAAGAATATAATAGGATTGTTTGAGGAATTCATTGGATCAACTAAGAAGCAAGAAGCACATGAAATTCTTGAGGAAAGAGAAGAACAAGTAAAGGAAGATGAGACTAAAATTATAGTCCATGAAATGAAGATGCAAGGTGATGAGTTGGTTGATTAGACAATAAAAGAAGGATCAACTATAATGGATGACAATAGGATAGAGGATGTTCATAACCAAAATGTGAGCAAGTATGAGACCTTGAAAGGGTCAAAAGAGGAAGAGAGTATGATGTGGATCAGGTATGTTGATGAAGAGGCAAAAATAACATTGTTAGAGGAGGAAATAGAAAGAGAGTGGAAACTCATGATAAATGCCATGAATATTGAAGAGGATCATGAGAAAAATCAAAGCAAGAAGAGTGACTGTAGGTACAAACAACAATATAAAGAGCATCAGAAGCAAGAGCAAAGGATCACATGGATGAGGAAGCAGAGGCATAGGTTTGGCAACAAAGAACACACACATTTGTATGAGAATCTCAATGAGGAAGAATATTGAAGTCAAGTTATTTATAACCCTTAGGAGTATGATGCATACACATCTTAGGAATGCCCAAGAGTTCGTCTAATAGTCATAAATGTGAGTCAAATTTGAATTTGAGTTCAAAGTTAATTTTCCCACCTATTTTCTAATTTGAATTTTGAATCTTGTAATAAAGGATTGAGAGTGTGTTTAGGTGGTCTAAGGAGATGTTAATGTTATGTCATGTTGAATAAAGTTGTAATAGAACTTTAAGGTCTCTTGAAAGGTCTTATAAGATGTTTTTGAATCATATGACAAGTTAAAAGTGTGAGGTAGCAGTCATAATGGCCATCACCCTATGTGGTCTAGGAGTGATGAAGAGAGTTTATTGAATCAAGAAACCATTATAATATGCTTTAGGAGCCTAATTAATAGGTAGAAATAATATAGGGAGTGTTTGTGGTCTATAGGAAGTAGAAGGATGAGAATAAAATAAGGGCAGACAAGACTGAGAAAGAAAGAAGGTCTGCCAAAATCAATACATAGCTATGAATCAATTTGTATGAACACAAGATTCATTTGAATATAATGGTGATAGAATTGTTGAGTCCAGTAAGTATTTGAAAATATTAATATATTAATAAATTTCTCTCAAAACTAAGGATAAGGATACACATGACTAAATTTGTTACCCTACATTTCTACACATTTATGTGATTGTGAACTAGAAAGAAGTACAAGTAGAGTTTAAGAATTATTAAGAAGAACACTATGTTTTGGTAAGTGAAAGTTTAATTTCCTTGTTGTTTCAAGTTATTTCCATAATGATTTTCATTTTAGTCCAAGAGCTTTGGATTGCAAGATAAATAAATAACCCCTATCTTGTTTACTATTTTGTTGGATTATGAGTCTATTTTATGAATGAATGAACATTGGTTAGATTAGCATAGTAATATCAATGAATATATAGTTATTTTATGTTTATTAAGGAGTGTATGATTGAAGGAAAGACACAGGAAGGTTGATGATGCTTGCAAATTGGTTTAGAAACCTTGTATATTGTAACGGGCTTTGTATGGTTGAATGGTGACTGTATGTCTTGAAGGAAATGATTCAATTATTGATGATCTAGTGCTTTTAGGAAATTTATTTAAGTTATTGGAATGTGCTTAAGGTTTTATTGAACTTTATTTTGCCTTGTTATATGCTTTTTTCATCCCTTATAAGGATACAAACATGTAGTTTGTTATTTTCTTGCACAGTCAACCTTGTTTTGAGTTAGAAATTTTTGATAGAGAATTAGAAGATAATATAAAATGTTTAAATGAGTTTATTTGGGTTAATAAATACCTAACTAAAGTTATTTTGGGTTTTGAAACCCAATATAACAAAATATATACAAGTTTATAGGCTCTCGACCTATATAGTGGTCTAAAAACCCTAGATTTAGGGTTTGATGCATATGATGAGTTATAAACATATTTTATAAAAAAATTTAGTATGGTCATAATAAAAATAATTTAAGTTAATTACATGGTTTTTTTAGTTTATGGATCCATTTGTATGGGTTTTTGAGGATTGAGTTGAATTAGGCCTAGAAGAGACCTAGTTGGGATAGGCCAAAGAAGGAAAGGGATTATTCTTGGAGAGTGAGATTGAAAAAAGATTTGATTAATGTGAAGGATGAAAAATGGTATCCAAAAAGGTCAATAGTTTGACTTGGTTAATTTTACATTTATCAGACTAAGGAGGTTTGTATATTAGGAGGGCTAATTAGGGTATCAGGTAAGCTTACAGGTACAAAACTTTGCAAAGAAACCTAACCTAAATTTATTTTTGAAGTAATGGAATGAAAAAGGGTACGTAAAAATATATATTTTTTCCTTTATGAGATGTTTTATGGAACAAAATAGTGTATTTTCACTGAAAAAGGGCTAGAAGGCTTAAAAGCCAAGAAGTTGTTATTGAATGGCATGCATGGTGATGAGTGGTGAGATTGGTTTGAGTTCATTTGAAATCATAAATTTGAATGTTTTATATGTTTGAGAAATTTTATGATCAATCATTTGAGTATTTGGTCTATTGGGAAGGAAGATTTGCAAGTTTACAAGCAAGCATAAAGAGAAGGGAAGGTTGATGGTATGAGCTTTGCATCAGTATGCCACCACCAATATTATAATAACCATAGAGCTTCAAGACATTATACTAATCCATGAAATAAATTAAGACATAATTTCAAGATATTATTAATAGTAACAATATTATAATTAAAGGTCATAATTCTACATTAAATGAATATGTCATGATGCCTAATCCACACTTAAATATTTTTAGTCATACATTTCCAAATCATGACACTAATAAATAAGACAATGTTCATATGATGACATCTATACACCATTTTACTATTCCACATGAGCGTGAGATTGATAAAAATGTTGCATGTTTTTGGGCTATCAACAAAAATCACAATATATTACTAGAAGATACCATGTGAGGATTCATATAGTGGTCCTTTATACATGCTTGATTTTTTTTATTACCATCTTTTGGTCACCCTTGGAATTTTGATTGAAACCATTTCTATAAAGAGTATAATTATGGTGTCATTTTTATCTAGTCAAGGATATCTCAGTGAGATTTACCTTGTATGACTATGATACTTAATATTTTTAATGGTACTATGCACACAACCCTTGGTAGTATTACACTACTATTTGTGGTTGGTCCCAAGCCTCTACTAGTTTGGCTATATGTAGTGTTATATATTATTTCATAGAATCTATTACTTGGATGTCCATGTCTCAATCAGATGAGAGTTATACCTTCCACACTGCATCATTGTATTAATTTTGTGAATCATGGATAATTACATACCTTTTTCCTCACATGTTGTGATCTATCTATCCAACATACGCTGCCACATGTGTGATTATATAGAGTGATTCATTAATAGAAAGTTATTCAACCTCATGTTATACCTTATATAGTTTCACCACTTGTATGGTTCCTACTAGATTTGAATCTATGAAATCACCTCCTTGAGGTAAGACTGCTATACTTTTACCTTTGATACATAGATTCTACTTGAAATATTCCTACATGTGATTTTCAATAGGTTTTGGTAGCTCCTCAAGCCACATATCTCTCTTTGGAAAAATGATTTCATTTTGTAATAGTTTTTCTGGATATAAATGTGTATTCATTTTTTGACCAATACAAGATTACATCCAGAAACTCTCTTACAAATCAATGGACTATGGAAATACATTCTCTTTAAATGATTTCAATTACTATGAATCTCATGATTATTTTTTTTATACTTAAAATAATGCTTGTAACTCACCTTATAATATGATGTTTCATATTCGAGATAAGGTCATTGATTACCTATGCCAGCCTATATCTTCCACTTCATTGATATATTATTGTACTATAGTTTCTTATAGTACATAGCTTATATATTGTATATGTCATACCTTTCATGTGATTTTTAACCTTGAATTTAATCACATACCTTATCTGCATTTTAGATTTGACACCATGGCATTTTCCTAATCTTGCCTCGACATTATGTTAGACCCTTGATTTATATTCCTTGTTGTGTTGATTTTTATTCTATCATAAGAGTATGATTCATTAGATTGAAAGTTTCAAGTGGAAGTGGAATGAAAAAGGAGATATGTTCAAATCTTTGGGATTCATTTTTCCTTTTGAATTTCTTTGGATTTCATTTGGAAATATGTTTTACAAAATGTTGAGAATAAAAATTAGTATTAAATTACCAAGTGATTATCCTTGACTACTAAATTTTAAGTTTCCACCAGAATTATGGTATATACTCAAGTTTATTATTCTTTTTGTTGGGAACTGATTAAGGAAATATATGGAAAGCTTTCCAAGTTACTTCTAGTATACATTTGGAATAATGCACATAAAACTCATAGTTTCCATAGAGTGCCTTAAGACATGATCTATTTAATTTCTTTCCCAATATAAAAGAACAACATAAATTATCAATGTCCATAGAAAATGTATTGCACTTTATGTTAATTGGGTTGTTTGGGCTATTAAAAGGCATGAATAATGGAAAATTATTTTTATAAATCACATTTTTGTAAGTTCTCCCTATAGTAACAAAACATGGAATGATATTGGGCTTCACACCTTAATCATCACCACCAACCTAGTCATTATTGAAGGAACATTTTTTCTAGCAATATTTTGAATGCCTTTGAATCTATCAAATTGTTTCTCAAATGGGTTGGATATGGGTAATGTAATATTTGTATTTATTTTAATGACCACATCCTTTGGTGGTCTCCTCTCATTAATAAAAAGTAACCTACCATTGGAAGATATTACAAGAATTAAGGTGCTTAAGATTTATAAACAAGGCATTCATATTGTTTGTGATTTTTTTTATTCATGACATTGGACTCATTTCCCATTTTGGTAAAGAAACAAAAGCTTCTTTATTTTAATTTTCCTAAAGTCCTAATAATCTTAGAGATTATGCCATATGTTATTATATACAAGCTTTGCCTCCATACACCATTAGTTTGGTGGAAGACTGACATTAACAAATTGATACACCTTTTCAAAATCATTCTCCTAGATTATTATATAGAATTCATAACCCTTTTTCCTTAGTTCTTGATAATCTTAAAAACTAATAGGATTTAAACTTTTCACCCAGGACTTGGCTTTTTCTTGCCTCAATTGAATATAGGAATATTAGTTGGAGCTAAATTTATATCATTACCCATTAGGATTAGTTTATTTCTATTAAAGATTGTTTTTGGGTGAGTGGTTATATCACATGTATGTTGTTTACCCCAAGTTTTTTTCATATAATAAGACATAAATCTTCAATCATATATTTTGGAATGTTCCTCATTCCAAAGTTATCTAAAATGGATTCAAATTGTTTTCTCTCTCCTCAATCCTAAGGCCATCTCTTAGAGGATCAATTTTTTATGGGTATTCTACATAGTGACCAAGTTATATAACTTTTATATGTAATTTTTATTAAAATTAATTTTGGAAGTCTATAAATTATGTTATTTTTTATAAAAATCTTATGCCTTAGGAATTCTAAATTAGTGAAAAAGATCATGTGTTTATGTGTGTTTTTAGGTCCAAGTTTAAGCATACAAATTTTCTCTCAAGTTTCAACACTATAAGGACCTTCTTGATTATTGGGAGAGTAGATTGTGCACCATGAAAATTATCTCGCGTGATATCATATTGCAAGTTTATCCTCCATTGGAGCCTCAATGGAAATGGAGATGCTTTCACAACTGCTTCATATCCTCTCCTATAACCTAATGGAATCTTTAGAGTCTTCTTTCTCATATAAAATTTAATGTTCTGACCTTCTTACTGGGCTTCACCGATACCGATAATGATGGGTACTAGTGTGATGGCTACTCCACTTGGTTATGGAGTTTTTAATTCTTCTTATTATTGACAAATAAGATGTGTTGGATGGTTAAGTTTCACCTCATCCCCCATTAGTGGAGCCTATACTTGAAATTTTCTCCTTCAAAGAGATGAGCCACCTCCTCCTCTTTCTAGTATTATTCCATATACTTGAAATTATTTTAAAAGATTATTTTTAATATCATTATTAAATTATTTTAAAAGTTTGAAACTATTTATAATTTAAAAATTATGAATACCAACTATCACGTTTTTAATACAAACATCAATTATTATTTATATTTATTATTTTTATTAATAAATAAGTAGATAACTTTCTAATTGTAAAAATATATTGCTCAACACCTCAAATTATTAACCTTAATATTCATCTACTAACTTTTAGCTAATGTATAACTATGTTTATATATTTATATAATTATTCAAAAAATATTTCTAACTCTAAAAGATGTTTTGTTATTTAAACTTTTTCCCTACTCCAAAAATTTTGACTAAATTAAATTATATCCAAAATATTTTAATAAGGTGTATATAAACCTCTTACCTCCCCACCTTTAGCAAGTAAATGAGTTATAATATTTCAAATAAAAAAATGAGGGCTTATTACTTTGCAATAAGCTAAAACATTATATTTATTTTTTTTAAATATATATTACATTTTAAAACCATATATGCTCATTTTTAATATTATTACTTAATTAATATATAAATTAATTTTACATATAAATAATAAAATATATTTTTTTTCTATATTAAAACAATAAGTATTTGAATGGCATTATACCTCTCCACCTTTAGCAAGTAAATGAGTTATAATATTTCAAATAAAACCATGATGGCTTATTACTTTGCAATAAGCTAAAACATTATATTTAATTTAAAAAATATATATATTACCTTTTAAAACCATATTATGCTCATTTTTAATATTACTATTTAATTAATATTAAATTAATTTTACATATAAATAATTAAAAAAAATTATATTAAAACAAGAATTATTTAAATGGCATTGAGAGTTGTGAATTTGATTTAAATATAGTAATAAATTATAATTTTTTAAAAATTATTTAAATATACAAAAAGGATTAAAATATCGATTGTTTATATTACATTAAAAATCTAAGACTTTCATTATATATATATATATATATATATATATATATATATATATATATATATATATATATATATATATATATATATATATATATTGATAGATGATATGATGGTTGGGGTTCGCTCAACCTTTTATTAATCGAAACATTCAAAATTTTACAAAGAAATGGGGATGTCTAGATACAAAACATGACAACAAAAGTATCAAAAACCTACATAAGACATGTCTTAAAAGGTACCAAAATAGCTAAATCATGAACACCCCAAAGGGTAACAACAAAAGCAATGCACACAAGCCAAAAAAGAAGGGGAAAAACCCAGTAAAGACCAATCATAGTCTCTACTAGGACACCACCACTACCAGAGGTGGGGACACCAATACCAATCATCAGAGCAAATTCTTCTTTGTTTATGCCATGACCTCCCAAGCTCATCTCCACCTTAGCTTCATTGTCATTTAAAACTCTCCTAGATATACTAGCACAAGGAATAGTTACCTTCCTCCATCCGTCCTACCTAATAGTCTATTTGTCATAACCCCCTAATGTCATGTGATGCTTTCATGTCAGCCAAATGATCTAGTATATGGGTTGTAACCACATGTCATTGTGACATTCAACTCACACCCTTTCTTGTAGGAGATGCATGTGGCTATTGTAATGGGCCTTCAAATAGATTCAAGATGGATTTGAATACAACCACTAGCCTAGAAGATTTTATACAATTAAGGGCTACCAACACCAAGGCCAAAGGTGCTCTCATGTCACCCAAGTCCAATTCTGGAATAAATCACCCCTCTAGGCTAGGGTTCTTTGATTAATTTTGAAAGAAATCTAAATGTTCCACCACTTCTAAAAACATAACCTCTAGCTTGAGGAAAGTACACAGGCGTATTGACCCTAATTAAAATTGAGCAAAGAATGGGAGTTGATGCTCACCACCCCAATCAAAACTCCTAATGGCTTCTGCCATACCAACTCAAAATTTAGGTTGAACAATTCTAATTTTCATAGTTATGGTTTATTGTTTGTATTTCGATACAATAAGGAAGTTCCCATTGAAAGTCAATGCCACCAGGGAATTGACTTTCACCCTACAACTAGTATCTAAACTAACTTGACCAATTACCTCCTTAATGACTTGAAATATGCTTCTTTATTGGACTAAAAATATTCATTTTAACTATGAATCGTCACTTACCCAATAAAGCCCATTTCCCTCTTTAAAGCTTCAACAAACAATAATAGTTAACTAGGCATCACTAGGAGCATGCAATCAATGGTGTTTAAAGTTATCAACTACCAAACCAGACAATAACATAGATGTTAGGTAGGAATAAAGCCTATAATAAATGCATCAACTAATGCCAACTTAAATATAAAGATGATACATGTGTTATCATGGATTGAAAATGCCACACATGTGAAGTGATACCACTGAAGTCCAATCAAAGCTAATGAAGGGTGGTTAACTCATCATGAACATATACACCTACCCAAGTCCCCACATTAAGACAAGGTCTTTTCAAAGATCATATACTCCAATCATTATCCATAATGATTTCTTTGATTTGGTCCACTCTTTCATTAGAAAATTTGTCTACCATTAAGTTCACTTTATGGTAACTACTAATATTGATTCAAATATCCATATTTTTTATTACTTAGAGCTTGGATAATCACTATGGACTCACCTTTAATAATGACTCACTCTATCTAGTAGTGTGTCAGTATGTCCAAACCCAAGATAAAAGGTTTGCACATCTACCTCATTTTTAGTGCCATCTACCAGCTTCTTTGATGTGGCTCGAATGAGTGAGCCTTCACAATCCTAGATAATGCATCCTAATATGAATACCCTAGCCACCCCATCAAAATTTAATTTGAATAGTCTTAGAGGGGGAGGCATCCACTCTATTTTCCCCTCACATCTTCATGCCTTTGAATATAATACCAACCCATTAATAGGAAAAAATGTTGGGTAACAGGGTTTATTTAATCAGATCTAAAATTGTCTATGAAGATTATCCATATGCATGGACTATGGACTTGCCTCAACACATTGAATATAATATTAAAGCCACATACCAACCCCCATCAAATTGATAACTGAGATGTCTATTCCACCATGTTGGGTACCCTCATGACTGACCCACTTGAGCCTAATTTGGGAATGACTCTATAGTGTTGGTTAGCCTAGAGAGTTGACCCCAATACCTCCCAATTCTATCACTAAGCTCACACACTATTAGGCTATCCCCACAAGGTCTAAAATTTTAGGTTCATAAATTTTTATAGCTAGAATGCCTAAACTAGAGGTGAATAGTATTCCTAACCATGGGATGTGGATTTGCCTAGTCATATTGAACACAAATTTTAAGCCACAAACTGACCCTCATCACATTAAACATTGAGCTAGTAGTCTATTGCATTGGATAATTTTCATGAATAACCCATTTGTAGCTTAGTATGAGAATGATGCTAGAGAGTGGTAATCCTAGGGAATCAGACCTAAGACCTACCCCTTCTAATACCCAACTCACTTACTGCTAGGATATCATCAATGGGTTGGAAATTTCGGGTATATACATTTTTTAAAACTAGAATGCCCAAATTAGTGGTGAATAGTATTCCTAACCATAAACTATGGACTTGTCTCATTGCATTGAACATAGGTTTCAAGCCATATGCCAACCCATGTCACATTGAAAACCAAGCCAGTAGTCCATTACATTGGATACTTTTCTTGAATAACCCATCATATCTTAGTGTAGGAATGATGCTAGAGAGTGGTATAGAGAGTGGTCATCCTATGGAATGGACTTTGAGACCTCCCACTTCTAACACTCAATGTAATCATCATTAGGGTATCATCATCAGGTAATTTTTTTGGGTACAAACATTTTTATAACTAAAATACCCAAACCAACAGTGAATAGAATTCTTAGCCATGAGTAATGGACTTGTCTCATCACATTGAATATAGGTTTCAAGCCACATACTTACCCTCGTCACATTGAACACTGAGATGGTAGTCCATTGCATTGGATACTTTTAATGAATAACCTATTGTAACTTGTGTGGGAATGATGCTATAGAGTAGTCATCCCAGTGAATGGACCCTGAGACCTCCCACTTCTAACACTCAAATCAGTCATTGTTGGGCTATCATCACTAGGTTAATTTTCATAATCTATATTAACAAAATTAATTGATCAAATAAATTTACTTTAAAGATTTATATATATATATATATATATACATATATATATATATATGTAAATATTAACTAGAATTATAACATTATTTATGATATACAACTGACTATAATTTGTATTATCATTTTTATAAAAATATTTTAGAGTATTCAAAGTTGATAATAATGAATGCAATAAAAATTATGAAAGATTAGAGTATTCAAAGTTAATAATAATAAATGCAATAAAAATTATGAAAGATCTAAATATTTCTCCCTTCAGTATTGAAACATTGTTTACAGACACGCACACACGCATGCACATGCGTATGCACGCATGCACGCACACACACACGCACACACGTACACGCACACGCACGCACACACACACACACACACACACACACACACACACACACACACACACACACACACACACACACACGCACGCACGCACGCACGCACGCACGCACACACATGTATCACATGTACATACATGTGATACATGCGCATGCACACACACACACACATGTATCACATGTACATACATGTGATACGTGTGTGTGTGTGTGTGTGTGTGTGTGTGTGTGTGTGTGTGTGTGTGTGTGTGTGTGTGTGTGTGTGTGTGTGTGTGTGTGTGTGTGTGTGTGTGTGTGTGTGTGTGCGTGCGTGCGTGCGTGCGTGCGTGCGTGTGTGCATCTATATATATAAATTTTGATTTAGATGCGGAATTTGATCTAACTTTTCTTATAAATTAGTTTTGTCTAAGTTTGATATATATTATTTAAAAACTTAAATATTTTTTATTGTATTTAAATAAAATGTTATGACCACTTTTATTATTTTAATTTAATATATAAATACATTAAGTTAATGTGCAAATAAGAAAATATTATTAAGTCATTTCTCTTTTATATCAAGATGAGAGGCATTTTTGAAACATAATGGTTTCTTGTTGCTTTATAGTAAAACTTGTTGCTTTGAAGGATGATCAAGAGAATAAATCAAATGTTTAACAAGCCATTGAACACAAACACAACCAATTTTGTGTTGTGTTTGCATGTTTTTTGGCATGCCCTTCACCTTGTCTTCTTACTTGACTTGTTTCTTATCACAAGGGGCTACCCCACTTGATCCCTTTTCCATGTCTAGATTTCATCTCTCTTATTTCATCCGTCTCTTTTTCTTCTAATTGTAACCCTTGTTGTTGATTATCAACATTTTGGAAACTTTCATTTGGTTGCCCTTGAATTTTTAGTTGTTATGTTTCAAAAAATTTAGTTTGGTCTATCTTCATATTCTCTTTTCTTTGCTCAAAATTTTATGATTGTCCTTCCCTTGGTGGCTACCCTTCCACTTTAGTTTTACATGCCCTCAATTTTTCTAATTTTATTTCTAGTTGATTTCCCATTATAAGAAGCCCATCATTAACTGAATTTTGGTGTCCAAAAAACTTATGGAGTGGCTTCCCCTTGTTTATATGAAAACTAGGCTTGGTTAGTTATTTTAAGCATTGCCTTTTATCCAATTAGAAGTCCTTTCTTGGTGCCCTTAGTGATTTTGGTTTTGATGGCTCCACCTTCTTACCAAACTCATTAATGATTCTCTTAGAAAATTCCTCATGTGTCCCAATGATGTTGTGCCCTTGTGTTTCCCATCCATGATGCCTCCAATCATGGGTAGCCCCATCCAAATGTTGGATGAAGAAAATTAGAGATTGATTTGTACCCCTAGGCCTCAAATCAAGGTAATCACTCACCTTGTCCACCCAAGCTCTCATCGGAATACCTAGATCACCATTACAAATTGGAAGAACTATCTTCCCCGAGTCATCATGTGTAGTTATGTGCCCATGGTTCCCTTTTCCATTTCTCAAACCTAGCCAATATTTGAATCTCCTTCCCCTTCTATATTGTGGTACAAGTGTCAAGAGAATAATGTACACATAAAAATCCCTTTCCAACTAGGAATCAAGAATTATTGTCCAGCCTAAAGATTGAACAGAATATCTTTACTTTTAATAAAGCATAAAAATAAAGATGATAACAATATTTCTGCATAAATTAATTACATATGTTGTAGAATGGAAGATGGATTAGATTATATGATATCTATTTAATGTGTAGTAAGAAAATGATAATGTGTAGAGATACCTTTTATATTCATAAAAACTGATATCTCTTTTTATATTAGAGTTATAAAATATATAAAATACATAGTAAATGATATTTAATTAATTATATAATTAAATATAAAAGGAGATAAAAGGGATTTTAATATTTTGAAACATTGTTTCTCCAATGATCAAGTGCCTTTTAAAAGTCATTTTAAACTTGTCATCTAAATTTTAAATTGTTTAGGTAAATCAATAATTTACTGAGACTTTCACTAACTAGATATCAGTTTCAAATGGTAAAACCTTAAGACCATACATTTAAGGCTATATAGAATAGTGCCAAGTTTTTATAGATGGTCTTGGCCATAACCTATGATTTATAAGAAAATATTTGATTTTTATTCCCATCTTAATTTATGTGCTTCTAATAAAATTGAAATGAAAAAATTAAATAAAAATTAGATTGGGGATGGTTTGGTTTGGGGGTGTTTGTATAGAGACTTTGGTGTATTTTGGGTTTTGAGATAGTAAAATATTCAATACAACAAAACTTAGTTTGGTTCTTTGATAATTAAATATTTTAGTTAAGATATTTGAATACAAATAGAATCTATATTTTTGCATAAATTTTAAAATTATGATAAATATTTTGAGGTATTCATTATATTTAATTTTTAAAAAAACTTTTAACTACCAATCAAGACACACTATTTTTATTTTGCTAGTATTTACTCTTCCAATTTTTTGAACCCATCAAAAGCATATACAAAGAAATGACAACTTATTGAAAAAAATGAATATAGTGACAATTCTATAAAAGTGATCCCAATAATTTTTTGATAAGTACATGATAAGTTATTGATGATTAAATAGGCTAAAAAACTTTTCTATTTATTGATGAAAAATTTAAAAAAATTAGAAAAATAAACATGTATAGATGGCATCCAATGATTATGAGCTGTTAGCAAAGAAATTATTGATTGTTGTATGATAAAAGTTATAATTGGGTATGAATAATTTGTCGAGATCATTTTGAACCTATTTAACACTAGGTATGACCAAATTATTAGAATGTTTTGGAGCTTAGAGACTTGTTGGCAAGATTTTATGTCATATTACTTACTCAAACTATTTTTGTGACTCACCTAATTGGATGTGACATATACCTTGAAATATTGGAGAAACCATGAGTTTAAACATGATTTTAATTGTGTTTTGGAGGGGTAAATCCATTGTATGATGGGATTTTTTGGGTTTTTGTTACTTTTAACTAGAAAATATGAAAAGGTAGCAAAACTAGAAGAATGAAGAAATCTAGGAATAGAGAGAGAATAGAGAGAAATGGAAGGGAGAATGGGAGATCATTAATGAGTTAAACACATAAAACTTCTTAGATTACCAATATTAATGGATTGAGTTAGATAATTTAACAATTGAAACCTGTATCCACAGAAAAGATGTGAAATACATAATTGACATAGGGAATGAAGACATCACCATAAAAATTTTGATATACAAAGTTCTATGGAACATCTTTGTATTTTAAGATGGAAATGAATGCAAAATTTCTATTTCCTCCTTTCAAGTAGGGTTTAATTTAGAATTAAAGAGTCTAGGTTGGAATCTTCCTTTCAATATTGCCAATAACAATATAGGGAAAACTATATGAATTATTACCCAGAAGTTCAAAGTATTCATTCAAACCAAATTAGGTGTGTATAACATAAAGTCTATTTTCTAGGGTTTCCAACACAAAGTTTGCAAAACTAAGAGAGTTTACATGTAATCCAAAAATCACAAATTTTAATAGATTTATCCATTCATAAATTTTACAACATATACTACAAATAATAACTAATCAACAGCTATGAAGTAACCTATTCATCTTATATTTTATTTGCTTTAAATTCACCACACTCTTCAATCAGTACAAAGATGCAACCATTATTTCCTCTTGAGATCTGAAGTTTTAAACCCTATTACAATATTAATCATCCTTTATATAGGCTTTTGTTCCTTAGGTAGTTACATAAATACCTTTTTAACTCAAATTACCATTGAGTTAACTCAGATTAATATTGAGTTTTAAAGAACTCTGACTCAATCTAATATTTTACTTAAGTTAGCCCACATTCCAATTTTTGTATTATGGCATTTTAATCAAAGAGATTTATATTATTTCCTCACCTTATCAAGATTTTATCTTCTTGGGTCTTTCTTAACCCTATCAAATTTTTAAAAATGACATACACTTTATGAAAACATTTGTTGGACTTAAGATCTTATTGAACATCTTTTTTTGATCAAAATTAAACTAAACAAATATGCACCATTGGGAATTTATTACAATATTATAATTTGATTACATGGGCATCTACCTCTAAATGGTATTTTTATGTTTTAACATTAATTACTATCCCATAATGTTATGAGTTCTCTTTTATTTGATCTTCTCAGTTATGTACAGTTACAATAGGCATCAAAATCATCAATGCCCCATGAGCTAATAAATGTTTATTGAAATGGCTTGTCATATATAGTGTCAAGAATTTACTTTGAATAAATAAAATATTTCTACATGGAATACATGTTGAAATGAGTGATCTTTTTATACTCTTAAAAACCAATCTATATTTGGACACTAATTTCATATGAAATAATAAATAGTATCTTTTCATAAAAATATCAATATTTCAAGTTTGATAGAATCCAATAACCACTATATAAACACCATAAAAACTATTCATGGATTTTACATTGTCTTCCACATTAGTGCATACTGATTTTAATGGTTTGAAGCAATGCTATGAACTAGTAATGATTGGTGATTGATTTTGGAATTTGTATATTCTTCATCCTTCGGGTTCACAATTTTAGACATTTTCCTCACAAAAAGAAGTAAACCTATTCTAATTACGACCATGAAATAAGCTATTTTTTGGGGTGCACATAAGTAACACGAGGTGATGGTCATTACCATTATTCATGTCTAAGTGATATATATATATATATATATATATATATATATATATATATATATATATATATATATATATATATAAACTTGGTAAGATGGATTACAGTCGGTTGTAGTTAGCAAAGATGAGAATGGGTGATGATTTATGCAAAACTCAACCATCTATTGTGGGTTTTGTAAATAATAATAAGGACATTTGTCATATTTTGGAGGATGATGGGTTGTATAATTACATGGAGAAAATTTGTGGAAATGATACTCACATCTCAATCGAATTTACAAAAGTTTGGAATTCTAAAACTGTGAATGTGAGGGATGTTACAATTATTATGAAAGATATAATTTCTCATGTTACTCGGATGAGCACCAGTAGGAGGAAATATTTCAAGAATAAGAGGGAAAAGGAAGAGGAAATGAAGCAATTTATTTAGCCTAGTGAAGAATTGATACCTTTTAAAGGTGGGTTTCTTCGTGAGTCCTTGACTATGTCCTATCATGAAGTGCATAATCAAATCATGATGTATTTAATAGTTAAAGGGAGGTATGGGTTGTATTTTCTTATCATTTTTCCATATTGAATAATTTTAGGCATAATTTTCCTTTAAGTTTTCCTTGTTGAATAATTTTAGGTATAATTTTCTTGTAATTTTACCTTTTTTTCTACTGATCTCTCTCAAGCTTTCAATTACTAATTACAGTCATGTAAATATCCTTTACCCTACCATCAGGCCCTCATTTTATTTTTGTATGGATATTATAAGTCCCTTGGGGTGAAGCTTTATATTGATGTAAAATTGCTTGATTCTTCAAGTAAAGGCAAAAGGGGAAGGCTCTGCTCATAAGTCTATTACCATTAAAATTCGCTAAAAATACCCTGTGACTACCCCTTCTAAGTCTCATGTGAGGAAAATGAGGGCATTCATTATGTTTGAATCTAGGGATGATGAGGTAGAGGGAGGAAATGATGATGATTAGGATTTTGTAATGATGGAGGACAATCAGCATGAATTAGAGAAGACTAAGGTGGAATTAGAATATGCTTTGCAGAATGATGTTTTGGTGGCTGGTAGGGATGAGGATCATTAGAAAAAGGAAAGGGAGGAAGAAGTGAATGATGAAAGTATTAATGAGAGGATTAAATCCTTGACTATAGCTATTAAACTCCATAGGAGTCTATTGTCTTTGATTATTGAGGATACTAATGTAAAGATTTATGTTGGGGAAAAATCTAGTATTTATGGTTTTGATGAAGATGAAGGTGTAGCTTTTAAACTTATTAAATTCAAAGATAAAATGGATAATTTTAAGTTGGAGAAGAATAAGATATAGGGTACCTTCTACAATTTTGTACAATTTATTAATGTGATTATTAGGAATTATGTTTCTAATGTAAATGTTTTGAAAGAAATAATTAAGGTAAAGATTAGCAAGGTGATGTCTGTGCAAGTAAGAGAATTAAGGGCCTATACAAAGGGAACATTATGGAGCTAGACAATAATATGGTAGGGGACATTGAAGATGTTATCAATAATTTGGTTAAAGAATGGGACCTCGTACTAAAAGATATGGATATGTATTTCATGATATCTAGCTTGTAGTTTCTTTATTATTTATTGGTTTTTTATTTGTTATGTATAGACAACTATTATTAATGTGTATGTGTTTTTTTTTATAGTTATTCATCTTGACTATGGCCCTGTTTTATGTAACTAGGATGGGACCTAGTCAAAATCTACCTTTTAGAATTAATTAAATAGATAAGGTATTTTTAATCTTTAAATAAGTAAAACCACACAATGGTGTCACACTAGAATTGTTTATTATGTCTTTATATAGATTCATCAAATCTTGGAAGAGAATTTCACCCAACCATTTCCCACACTCTTTTTACATTATGTGGAGGTGAATATTTGATCAATCTATGGAACTCTTCTTCATTATCTGAATAAATGTATTTGGTTTTCCAAGGATGCCCTTCAATAATTTTATCAAATCATAACATATCCATTACACCAACTTGAGCTAAGGTACATCCACAAATATTAGGTCTCTGAGTTATGTAACCATAAACAAGGAGGCCACAATTACTACCTCCACCAATACATAACTTTGAAGATTGTTTGTACCCCTCTAAAATAAGGAACTCATCACATGAAATTTCATCAAAGCATTTTCAAGAGAACCTACTTTATGCCACTCCTCTCCATGATCAACACCACCACAAACATTTGCAATGAAACATATTGCCCCCAAATGTTTTTCAATGATAATGTGTGCAATGTTCAATTATGAGGTGACACCATGCATAATTTTAAGAATGAACCCATAAAATCTTACTATAAAATCTTGGTGAATCTTAGAGTTCAGGTATGATTTCATTGGTGAATCTTTGGAAAAATCACCATGTCAGTATACATTGACTGGAAATTTCTATTAACTATTTTAAGAAACTTATAAATAGATTGTGAATCAAGCTCATATTCAAATAAAAAAATAATGGCAAAAATCTAAGTTAAACCCTTTTCTCCAAACACATTCATGTGGCAAATATCTTGAGGTGGAATAATGATTATGATCAATCGATACCCTAAGTTTTTGAGAATGACTATTTTGCTTTGCCTTGTGAAATTGGGGTCAGTCCAAATATTTAAAATACTTGATCAAATGAATAACTATAACCATGGAAGACATGAGACACAACATGAATAACTTTCCAAGTTAAATTTTACGAATTAAAATTTATGGCATAATGTCATATTATTAATACATTCTAGAGGAGGACTCATTAGGGGATCTAGAGCTAATATGTTGCCAACCCTATGAATAAATAAGTGAAATCATTTTACCAAGGATTATTTATTAACTATACTTGGGGGTTACATGATAAATATCCACCACAACTTGTTCTAGTGATAATTTTACAAGATATGAATGAGCTAGCTGTCTCTTTTAGTAGAATTATGCCCAATGGGATGTCATGGTTAAAATTATGTTAGGTGTTTCTAGTTTTATTCATGGAATCAAATTATGGGTCATATTTGATAGAAGTACTCATATTTCAATAAAATTCTTGATTCTTGATTGTAAAGAGCGAAAATTCAATGTAAAACAAAATTTACATAGAATCTTAAGTAAACAAGTCAATTTTATACCATTGGGTAATCATAATGTAAGCCAAATAATATCCTTAACAAACCACTTAGGGAAAAATAGATATAGAGTAGCTACACCACCTCCACAAAACCAACACCAATCCACATCTTGTCATTCCTCGAACATAGGCCCAATATAAATCCTTATGTTTCCCACTTAGGGCACAACCAATATAAGGAATTGGTTGAAACCACCAAGAATATGATTGAGTATAAAGCGGAAGTAATTAATTCTGATCTAAAAGAGAGTAAAGTGGACCTCTTAATTACCAAAGTAGGTTTAGGAAAAATTTATACACATTCATCAAAATAGGTAAATATGAGTTGTGGAAAAAGAGGTTATACATGAAGGAAGCTCATATTAATCCATAAAAATAATTCACCCATAATATATTATCATGTCTCTCTATTTCCATAGTAAAAGAATACATGGAACTATATCACAACATGGAAAAAAATCCAATTAGATATAGGTATCCATATGTCATAATGTGCCCTAAAGAGTAAATAAATCTTGGCAAGGCAAGAAATTATATTTCATATCTAATAATTTATTTCATTCTTAACAATAAAAAACACAAATTAAATTATCACAATAGAATATACTCTAAATAATTATCAAATTTCATTGATTGTATATATTTTCACAATTCATAGATTGCAATCAACTTATGAAAAATCAACTATAAGGGCTTACTACAAAACTAGAAGAGAATACACAAAAATAATATGTCACTAAATCCTAACAAGTACTACTAAATATCTTATCATATATGGCAGTTAAATTAATTGAAATAATTTTTTACTATAACACATTATACTCTTGGTTGCTCAACTTGGACCAATGCTAAAATAAAATTAGAAATTTATAGGGGTTGCCATATATACTTCAGTATATTTATAATGGATAAGTAACACCTACCATGAGGAGATAAATATGTGAAATACCCTCTTAAAAAATTAACCAGGTTGTTGTGTGAAGAGAATAATCAGAATAATTAATCAACTATTTAATAGAGTAAGTCCATTTTGTAACATGCTAATGAAAAATCTCATAATATTATTTATCAGTCCTATAATTGATGAACTAGTTTACATGAGCTTAGGAAATAAATTAAAACAAAAAGAAGGTAGTCAATAATGTCATACACTAGTACATTTCCTTTATTTTATACTCAACTTGTTTGTTTTTTTAAAAACATATAGCATACCCAAATGTATACAAAATTTCAAGGCCCCATAGTTGGTTCATTATTTCCAAATTAAAATTGGAAATAATAATATGACCCATATGTACTCATTTTTATAGTTATAGCATCCTCTCTTTTCATAGTTTTCTTGCCTTATGGCTCCATAATCAGTTTATTATTTATACTTTATATTCTAATTTTTTGTCACAATTTTTTCTATACTCAGCTTATTATATTATTTGGTTGGTCTATATCACATACTTCTTTTAAAAAAACAAGAAACTACTTTCCTCTGATAAATACTCCTTTTAAAGAAACAAAAAACTGATTTTCTCTGAGAAATAATGGCATGCAAGATACTACTTTAAAAAAATGCACAATGAATAAAATGAATAGAAGTAACAGTGCCTCATGATCATTTAAACCATATTTATAACTAACCCAAAAATACCCATTTCATAAATTATGAGTTTAACAAAAATATTTGCAGATATACACAAAATTTCCAAGAAAACCAACATACAAAGTGTTTTGAGAAAATATCTTTAAATAAAAGCTTTTCAAGGAATTTATCATTATATTTATTCATTTCAAGACAAACAAATATGCATGCAAATAACTTATCTCAATCTTCAAAATAAAAGAAACACAAATCCATACCTTGCAGTTGTAATCACAAGGAAACCAACTTAGAAATTGTTTGCATCTCATTATAATCTTTTGACTATTGAAGCTTCACTTCCACCAATAGATTTGCATCAATGAATAGAAAAATTGAGAAACCATAAACAAATATATTTTAAAAAAATGCTTTTTAAGGAACTTGTCATTATATTTAGTCATTTTAAGACACATGACTATGCATGTAAATAACTGCTCTCAGTCTTCAAAACAAAAGAAATAAAAATACATATCTTGAAGTTACAATAACAAGGAAACCAACTTATAAATTTTCTACACTTTCATTTTCAACCTTTCATCCTAATATTTTGACTACCAGAGATTCACTTATGCCAATAGCTTGCATAACTGATAAAAAAAAATCAAGAAACCATCATATGTATTCAAACAAATTACATTAATACCATGAGTGATGTGTTTGACCAACATTAAATTTTTCCTTGCACCCCTCAATATGCTGGCACCAATTCACTAAAAATTTGGGAAAGATATAAACCTTAATCTCCATAGCATTAATTCCACATGCACCACATTCAACACTAGAAATAAAATAAACATTAGGTTTGAAAATTATTTATTATCAAGTTTTTAAGTTATTAAAACTATATAGAAGGAAGAGCATGTTTGTTTTAATCGGTTTTATAAATGACACTAAAAAAATTCAAAACATTAATTTCAAAATTATAAACTATATAATAAGGTTTGCCAAAATGTATTAACCATATCTATAATTAGCATTTCAAATAGTTTTTTTATTTCAATTAACAAACCATGCTAGCCAAAATATAATTATTACCTTAAGTTTATTGTGTCATAGGTGGTCCTTATAATATATATACACACATACATTTAAACATACACACATATACATATACATATACATATATACACTTGGTGATTCTAGACTAACCTATACATGTCTCGTATAATTTCTTGACAAATCAGACCCATACAAGCATAGTAACTCTGGTGAATCTATGTCCTGAGATAGGATCAAGTATAATCTATAATTTGATTCGAAACCCATACACATGCACACACGCATGCACGCACACACGTATGCACGTCCGCGCACACACACACACGCACACGCACACGCACACGCACACGTACATGCGCGCGCGCGCGCACACACACACACACACACACACACACACACACACACACACACACACACACACACACACACACACACACACACACACACACACACACACACACACACTTGGTAATCCCATACTAACCTATACATGTCTAATATGATTTATTGACAAATCAAAGCCATATATGCATAATAACTCTGGAGAATTTGTGTCCTTAGATAGGATCGCGTATAATCTATAAGTAAATTTTAAACATTTGTATAAGAAATTGTATAAAATTAAGGCCATTTGACCTATGTATATTTTCCCTAGGTGACACTTATATTAAAACCACCATAGCCACATAACGATGCCGAATGCTACCACTAAGGGGGATATTTATCTTGAGTATTGGTATTTTAATTCTATCCTTATTGGGCATAAACACATGTTTAGTCTCAAATTTTGAGTGATCAAAATGGCTAATTATACCCTCATGAAACACTTGCAACCTACACTTTGAAAAAGGAACTTGAGAAATCCATCTTCAACTATGTTTGATATTTCTTTGGGTCCCTGTAATGGCCTACAAACTTTTAGAGGTGATTCTACATTGAAAAATGTATTCTTGTAACCCAATTTTGAAAAATGGGCTTAAAAAAGCCACTAAAAATTGATTTTGAAAGTCATTCGGAGTCCTTGTATCTACTTATCAGTTTTAAAAATATATTTCACATTGTAAAATGCATATTGAAGATCAAAAATTGCAAAATGGACCATCAAACTCTGTGAAAGTATATATATTTTTAAATAAGTCAATAAAGGTTATTCATTGTAATAATATATGATCAAAGACACCATAAATTAAATATACATGTTGATCCATAATTCTTACAGATTAATTACTTTTTAGAAGATCCTTAATGTAACAACCTAGTTCTCAATTGAGTGTTTCAAAATTCCTTGCTTATACATAGGACAATAAATCATAATATATTACTACTATGTGTAAATAATAATGGATTAATATCTCAATTGGATAGAATTTCATTCTCTCATAAGGTTCTTTCTATCTATATTCTCTACCACCTTCATTTTCACTAGTAGTTTGTTAGGAATATTAGCTTCTTCAACTCTCCATTTTATGAACTACTTAAACTTGTCTTGGTATGATCTACTCTTATCCATGTTATCCTAACTAGATAAGTCAACATTTGGCATAGTGTTTCTTCTCAAGTTTCTATCCCCATTAGTGAACTCATTTGTATTTATTATTCAGTCTTTGGCCATAAAATGTAATGGTTATATCTATCTTTTAACACTTTCAACTACATGCACTACAAGCCTACCAATAATGCTTCTCACCTCATTAGAATGATCATTATCTATTCCATAAAATGATTTTGAAACCCAAACATTTAGTTCATCCACCTCAGATCTAAATTATCCAAAGAGGAATGATCTTTATATGGTTGTTTAAATTTTGAGATTTTCAATTCTTCACTCCCACTATGAGCTTGATTTTCATCAATGCCAAGAGATGGTAATGACTTTGACTATTGACCACTTTTAGCATCAATATAAGGCTTTACATTTGAATTATGCCAAGGTGATTCCATCCTCAAATTTCATCCTTACACTTGATATTTATCCCCAATAATTTTTCATCTCAAACTATTATTGTGTCTCTCCGATTTCCTTCTATAGTTTCTTTTGCTCTCATCAAAATATATCGAACATTATTTAACTTGAAAAAATTGACAATGCACAAATTGGAGAATTTGAGAGTTTAAAATTTTTGGGTTAAAATTACCTTGTCCATTAGGTTACGAAGTTGAAAAATTCATTCTCAATTTTTTTATCATTCCTATCTTTGAAATACTTATAATTTATTATAAGATCACAAATGGGGGTGTTGTCACAAAATATAAAATTTCATGACAACAATACTACTAACTTATATCAATGACTTGTCCAATGTTACATGAACTTACTTGACACTATATATCAATGATTGGTCATATTCTATGGGAATTTATTGACCATTAAATGTATGGAATTTTTTTATGTTCTTGAGAACCCAGTGTAGACACCTGAATTACATTTAGTGTCAAAATGCACCTAAAACCTTATTAATTATTCTTCCTAATATTCAAAATATAATTCATGACATCTCCCTTCTTATTTGAATATTGAATAAATTAAATTTAATTAATTTTTCACACTTTAAATCCAAATTTAATTATTAAATCCATATTTTACACCTCACTCAATATCTTCCACCTTTATCTCCCTCACATGTTGACTCACCCCAACCAATCCCACAACTTCCTTTGAGCTGTCCCTTGAGTTGCCAAATAGTTTGACCCATTTTTGATGACTCAGTTAAACATCTCCATATTTCTCTCAACCATTTTAAATGGTCATCATCTTCATGGATGAGAAATCATTAGCCACCATAGATTATTTGGATTATTTAAAATATCCAAATAATCCTCTACTATTAGATATTTCCTCCATAAATCTATAAATAAGCATGAAATACATTGCTTTCATCATCCAATTTTACACTAAGAAAGTGCTATCAAAATCACAAGTAAACCCAAAGTGAAATAAAGCCATCAAAGATTATTTTGCATCCAAATTCTACCCATTTTACCTTGCATTGGAAGAGTGAGCAACCACAAATAAAAGAGAGCTAATTGAATTAATATCATAATGGAAGAAGCTTTCCCCAACTAAGGTATAAGTTTGTGTTGTCTCTTTCTTTTGTATCTCTAGCTTAAGTTGAGTTACTTTAGATTAAGATTTCTTAGTTTAATTTGCATTTATAGATTTTCTTCAATACATTTTTGACATGCTCGATGGGACTTTTCCTCATCTTTTTTATCTCATATTCTTCATAGGTGCATTTAGAAGCATTTTTCAATTGATTTTTATTGTTTTTATTAAACATATGCATATAATCTTGGTCTTTGAAGTGTTTTTTAAAGTTATAGGCCTTGTTCTGGGTTTTTAAGTTCAGTTGTACATGGATTCTACGTAACTAAAAATTCAAAAATGTTAACAATGAAAGTGCAACCCAAAACTATGAAATCATTTTTACCCTATTTTGAGTCTTTTTCTTAATTTTATTCTTTCCAACATCTTTCTATTTGATTTCTAATTTTGTCTATGTTTTTGGTTTTCTAAATTTTTTTATATTAGGTAAGCTATGAATTCATTGAATTTATTAATGAAGTCATTGTTCTTAACTATGAAATTGATTAAATTTCCTATGAAATCATCCTAAAACTATGAAATCATTCACTATGTTTTCTGTGTAACTATAGATTTGTGCATGTCAATTGTGAAATCATCTTGGAACTATGAAATTTTGTCATCAACTAAAAAATCATCATCATAAACTATGAAATCATTATCATAATTATAAAATCGTTGTTTAACTTACAAAATTGATAACTATATTAGTGAGTTTGGTGAGTATACTTTCATAATTGTTATAAAAATATGAATTTATTTTTATGTATTTTATAGCATTCTATCTAAAAATTGTGTCTAACCAATGACAATTTCACATTTGTGCTTAATTATGTAATTATAAATTTGTAACATAGGCTAATTTTTTTTGGTTTTGTGTTTTTTTAATTTGTTTTTCTATTTTTTTTTTGAATTTGTTGTTGGTGTAAGTATTTACTAAACTTGTATAATTCACCTTGATTAAGTGGATATTAGGTGTATTAGTTGATTTATAACACCATCATGGTGTCATCATGCACTATTGAGTGCATGGGGTCACTTAGTGGGTGAATGAGGTCTCCATTACAATTGGTACCATTAATGCTTTCACCACTAAGGCCTCCAACCCATTATTTTTCTCTTAGTGCTCTCTCCACCAATAATGGAGGAGCCCACCCACTCACCTTATCAAATTGAGTCATTATATACTCAACCAACCTATTTAATGGCTTGTCCTCCTTTGTATTTGGTGTGAAGTATTTCTCATTCTAACCCATTTATGGATTGAGCATTCAGTGAGGATTGTGGAGCTACATGGCCCTTATGCCATTCATATAGTGTGATTGTAAGCATTGTGCTACTTAATTAGGAGTTGTGTAAACTATGAGTGATAGAGCTATGAGCTTAGTGAGATGTAAGATTTAATCCATTCTAATGCATTCCATATCCACCTCATTTTGAATACATCTATTTCAGTTTTACTCTCTTCTAGATTTTGGATTCAATAGTTGTGTGTGTTCACTTTATAGTCATGGTCTTAGACATCATATTTTGGACTATTCTCACATAGTATTAGAGTAGGTTTCTAGTAATAAACACTATATTTTTCTATTATTGTTAATATGAAAATTTGAGTAGAATATTGCTTTTTATTATCCATCAATTGCTTAGAGATATGCTATGGATTTGAAGGTTTCACCAGTGGGTTATTCCTTATGGCATAATCATTGTCATTTTTTTCATGTATTCTATTTAATTAGACTTAAAAATTATTCAAATATCTAAAGATTAGATATATTTGCACTCATAGAAGCCATAAAAAGAATAAGAACATGTAAAAATATTCCTATATGCTTTGAAGATTTGATTATAGGTATGAAGTTGTCTTTACACCAAGCCTAGGTCTTAAGTTGGTGAAACATGCCTCTCCAAAGATTGACTAGCTATTCATATGGCCTGCCTCTACTCCAAAGCATTGATTCCTGAGCTAGATATCATTGTTTGGGAGATGTAATGTGGAAATAACATCTAGTTTTCATATATTCTATCTACTATTCTCTCCAAGATTTGATCTAAAGCTGCCATTAAATGGAACTAACACACCATATAAATCCTACCATATGTCTTCTCATTGCCTTTCATGACCTTCTCCTTCAACCAATAATTGGGTTTTATCTTCTTAGCATGTAAACCACTCATAGGCTCATCATTTATTTCAGACTACCCATGGTTTTAAAAATGTCATCATACATCTTGCTCAACCCTTTGGTTAACATCTACTATTCTCTCTTGCCAAGAGCTCCTCCATGTCACTTCCATTCTCCTCTCCCCTCACCAGTCCATTCATGACCTGCTTGCCTACAAACATGTGTAGTTTTTGGAAAAACTACCCATGGTTTGGGTAAACTTTAAAAACACAACATTTTTCAAAGTTTCAAGTTTTTAAAATAAATTTATTGTATATGCCAAGTCATTCCTTTGATTGACTTGTTTAAAAGACTTTGAATATTAAAAGTTTAAGTAGGTTTTATTAGCAGGTGGGGTGATAAATTTTTGAGTGGTTTTTATTAAGCCTTTTGTAAATTCGTTAAAGGTTATGGAGATTTGGTTAGTGGAGGACCTTTTTTTGGCCATGGGTGAATACTTGTCAGGAGGTGGATTACACCGTGTAATGGTGAGGTCAATTTGTTATTAATGATGGATAATAGTTTTTTATATAAAACTAATATTCATTTAAGGAGATATTATAAGTATATTATTTTATTTGTTGGTTATATACTTCATATTTTCGCTAGTCAAAGACTAGAGGGTGAGGCTCAGTTTGGTAGGTGGCCAAACCCCCTCACAAGCAAACAAAATATTCATTCTTCTCTTTACTCATTACTAGTTCATGCATTTTACTCTTATACAGATGTATTATCAATAAAGTTTGACGTTATCATACTTAACCTATTTTTACTTTTCACTTGTGCTAATTTAATGGATATTACATAGATTGCTTGCATTTATGGACACATTATTAGAAAAGTCTAGCATCCATTATCTAAGATGTGATTTTTCACTTGTGCACTGATTTATCTCATTTATGTGGACCCATTTTAGTTGAATTCGATGTCCACGCTTGGAGTGTACACTGGTAATCAATCATAAGCACATATTTCTCATTCCTTTAACATGATTTATAATTACAAACACAAGGGGGTCATTATTGATTATCTTAGGGAAGTTGTTATGGGCCCTGCATTCTCTCTCATGTGCACATTCAATTTTTTTAACTATTACCTTTGCCTATTTAGTTTCAATTTCACACATTAATATTGCATTTTATGAATGTATTATCATTTGAACCTAACATCCATACAATGAGCATGCATTGTCACTTGTGTACTAATTTATTTCATTTGATCAACTATTTTTTGACATAGTTCAAACTCCATATCCAAATCATGTACTATTACTTTTAGTTTTGGTCATGTCAACCCCAATTGAGAGATACATGTCGATGAAGAAAGTTGATTCTACACGAGTGGTTCTTCTTGGAAATACAAACTATCCTTTTTGGGGTGTATATATAGAAAACTTGATCATGAAAAGAATTGCACTCCATTCCTATATGGATATATTCCTACTCTTATGTACTTAATTTGGTATAATAAGTGGGCTAACACTTATGGAAAGGATTTTGGCACCTTACTGTTACATGTTTCTATGGATCTTTGTTGCCATGTGGAACATGCAATGTGTCCCTGCACCATTTGGAACATCCTATAGTCTCTTTTCAGAGATCCTATTGTGATATATATCAATCCTCATCCTCTACTTCCTATTGTCTCTTTGGAGACTATTGTACTCTTTCTTCCTGCTTCTATTTATTATGATGACACATTCCAGGTGGATAGTGCTCTTCTTTCTATCAAACCACCACTACAAGATGAGATTTTACTAGACCTTAGTTATCCTATTACATATTCTACATTCATTCCTATAAATGATGTTACTCTTCTAGAACCACCACAGACTAGTGCTTTAGAACACTCTATTATTTCTAGTGTGAATACATTCATTGAGAGCTTTGATGACTCATATATTCTTATGGATATTCATGTTATAAATCTATGTGCTTAATCTATAGTATCTTCTTCAGTTTAGACATCTGTTGAGCCATGCTCTCCTCTTCACATGACCATTCTTATAATGAATGTTCCATGTCATTATTTTTATTGGTATACTTTAGTGGCATTACCTCCAAATTTTGTACATAATCTTGCTAGACATATGGCAAAAATATGATTTGGATTACATTTAGATATATTCATACTCCTACCTTCATCTTCCATTATGGAATGGGTAGAATTTTAGTACACACATTATGTTCTTCCTTTGGCAAAGGGAAGAAACATTATTAGATGTGGATGGAGCCTATAAAATATTTAGGTAGAGGATCTCATCATCGATCTTCATTATTTTGTGAGCTATATGTTAGAGTAATAATTGATTTAAAATAATCATCTTTGGTGTATTTAAGTCTCCTTTTCTTATTTTCTCTCTTTTGGTGGGGAGTTTTTCCTATTGGTTTTCTCCTTTTCTCCACTTTATGAGAGATTACTTTATATTTAGGTACCTGATCAATCCTAGTTGTTGTGACCCAATTATGCTACCCACCTAATCTAAACTTAAGGGGGGTGTTAGTGTTACAAGTATTTATTACACTTATATAATTCACTTTATGTAGGTGGATAGTAGGTATATTAAGTTATTTATGACATAATAATGATGTCATCATGCACACATAAGTTTATGGGGTCACTTAGTGGGTAGATGGGATCTCCATTCCACATGGTCTCCTTAGTGCATAAATTATAAGTCCTCCAACCCACTATTGATCCCTTAGTTCACTCTCTACTCATAGTGGTAGAGTCCACACACTTAGGTTATCTAGTTGAGTCACCAAACCACTCAACCTACTTATTTAATAGTTTGTACACATTTTTATTTAGTGTGGAGTATTTATCAATCTAAACCATTTTTGGATTGAGCATTCAATGAGGATTGTGGAGCTACATGGCCATTGTGCCATTTTCGTAGTGTGATTTTAAGCCTTGTGCTATTTTGCTACTTAACTAGGAGTTGTGTAAGTTGTGAGTGATAGAGATATGAGATTAGTGATTTGTAAGCTTTGAGCCATTGTAATAAATTACATATACACCTCATTCTAAATAAATCTATTGAATTTATGCTCTCTTATGGTGTATGGCTTCAACAATTATGTATGTTCACTCTACAACCACTAGTCTTGGACATCTAATTCTAGATGATTCTCACAAAAATAAACTCTCTAAAAAATTATTTACAAGATAATAATCAAATTAATTTTATAAAAAGGTTAAAACAAAAACAATTTTTTTAT
This sequence comes from Torreya grandis, assembly GCA_037957365.1. Lineage (NCBI taxonomy): Eukaryota > Viridiplantae > Streptophyta > Pinopsida > Cupressales > Taxaceae > Torreya > Torreya grandis. Next base: position 2,108,673 of record JARHVA010003120.1, read on the forward strand.
AATTTTGATACTAACATTTCATTTTAGTTTTTATTTTTAATTTCTAGTAATTAGTTGAAATTTAAATTCTTGGAGTTCACTATTTTCTTTTTTCCAGCATTCTATGTGTTGTGAAATTTTGTATGTTCCTCCCTTAACATCACATTAGTGATGATACTCAAGAATTAAAAATTAATTTCATAACTTGTGTTAACCAACTTGTGCTTGTGTATGCTCTTTCCTTGGTGTCACATTGGTGATGATATAGAAACAAGCATTAATTTTTTTCGAGGGTCTCTATTGACCATGGATTTCACAACTATATAGTAGGTCAAACCTCAAACCTCGCGTATCGATGAGGTATATAAATTGACATCCAACTATTTCAATTGCCTAGGTGGTTATGTGTTTTAATCACATCATGATGTGAGGGGATTTCTTGCTCCAATATGCAGGATTTCAATAGTCACCTCAAAATATGATATAGTGTGTTTCTACTCAATTTATTTATTCCATGAAATCGTACCTCAACGTACCAAAAGGTATATTGGAGGACTCCCCTTAGATTAGCTTGTGTAAACCTTAGTCCTAGGAAAACCGATTTGCCATTCAACTTTAGTGTATCATTTAGTATCGAGAAGTCACCTTATACAAACCATTGAAATATAACTCAGTGGGCCATGGGAATGACATGATCTTCCATGGTTAGTCCTCAAAATATTAGGCCATGACTGAGAATATGAACAAATAAGTGACATCAAAAGGCCTAAATGTTGTTCATGACTTTAATCTTAGATTTTCACTTTTTATACAATTAAGTAATTATTTAAAGTAGGACTTTGTTTATTGTTTCCTTATGTTTTCCATGTGATGAAATATACTTGTGTACATGAATCTATTTTTATTTTTAAAGCTATCAAAACATATCAAAATTAAAATTTCCCAAGAAATCAAAAGTAATTAGTTTAAAATACAATTTTCAGTCACTTTGGTTATTATTCTTAGTTTAAATTTTTCATTTATTTCAAAAAAAATTCTTATCCCTAGTCAAGTCACCTATCACTAGGAAAATGGCCATGATTAATAACCATAATACAACAACTGAGCCATTCAATAATGACCTTGTTCAATTCATAATCCAAGAACATCATGAAAAACATTAATCACTAAATAAGAATAAGGAGGATAGGCTTACTAAGATGAGAGTAGTCGCAAAGCTATCCAACCTCCTCCCTCCTTTGACCAATACAAAATGTCAAATGAAAATGAATTCTTGCTTCAAGCCTTGGATTTTAGAAGAAAATTCTTCACTGACATTGATGTACAAAAATTGCAATACTTAATTGTAAGTAAAGAGCCTTCACCTTCCACTCATGTTCAATCTACCTCTCAAGGTATTTAGAGGGTAACAATGCCCTTGTAACATCCTCAAATACCAATCCCCAAGTCTATAAAGGTAAAGGGAAAGATATTTACATGATTAATCATCTCAAACAAGTCATGGATGCTCTACAAAAATCCATGCACACCATGGTAAGCAAGATATTATATATTTTCAATCTCATCAACCAAATAATCTTTTTGGTAATCCTAATGTGAATTTGAATCATAGTTTAATTTCATATATTTATCCAACTAGTCCAAGTTTGAATATGTATTAAAAATTATGAATCATCAATCCAACCAACCAAAAATTGAATCTTCATTCAAGTTTACCAATCACACAATAAGTTAATCCAAACTTGAATATGAATTCAAGTTTATCCAATCCAAATTTGTCTACACCAAATTTTAATGTACATCTAAGTTCTTAAGGTCATGGTCAAATCAATTTGAGTTTGAATATTCATTAAAAATCACAAATAAACCTAAATCATAGGCTTCAAGGATCACCCATCATTACCAATCCAAATCAAAATCAAAGCTTTAATCATCATTCTAGCTCACCAATCCAACCATCTAAACCAAATTTGAAAATTATTTCATGTATTATCAATAATCCTAATTAAAATAGTGGTTTATCAAATCAATTTTTTCATCCCAATAATCTTGAATCAGTTCCACTCAATTTAAATCCAACTCTAGCTAATCTTAACTCCAATCCAAACCCTTCCTTTAACTCCAACCCAAAGCCTAGTTCATAGCTAAACCAAAAACTAATTAATTCAAATAACCCCAAATTTAACACAATCATTAGCCCCAAACATTTAAACACAAATCCTAACTATAGCCTTAACCAAAATTAATATAACCCAAAACAAAATCCACTTCAACTAAACCAAGCTAATTCTAATTTAAACTTAGGCTCTAACCCATCCAACTTAAATTATAACATGAATCCACAAAAAATCAATACCAACTTGTTTAACCAATGTAACTTTTGTTACAATATTAACCCAAAACATAAAAAATTTAATACCAATCCTCCGCCAATAAACTTAAACTTTAACACCAATCCAAGTTAACCAAATATAAACATTCACTTTGTAAATAATCCAAACCCCAGTTTTAATACTTCCAAATCCAACAAACCTTGGTTTTAATGTTATTCCAAACCTAATGAACCTTTGTTATAACACTAATCTCAAATCTTTTTCGAATCTACAAAATTTTATCTCTACCAACCAACATCCAAATAACTTCAACCAATAACCTAACCAATTTCCACAAAACACAAATAACAAAAACAAATTCATTGGTCAACCCTGCAACTTCTATAATCCAATAAGTCAAATGAAGCAATCATCTCTATATGTTATAAAAGAGTTCTAAAACATAAAATATAGGGTTCAAATATTATAATATGGTTTTTATTCTAGGCAAAAATAGTTCAAATTTGAGTAATTTGTTCATTTCCTTATGATTTATGTACCGTGATGACACCTTTTCCTAAACACTTTGAACTCCCAAATTTTTTAATTACAAAGGTAAATGAGATATTAAATAACATTTAATATACTTCTATCATACATGTGTGTATGTTAATTATAACATCAATACATGTTATGATTTTTTCCATGATGTTTTGGTGGTCAATCCCTTGAATGGTTATCATGCCTTCCCAAAAGATCTATATTTACTTTTAAGGACCATTTTGAGAAATTTATTTGCCACTTTTCCTATAGCATTGAAAAATATTTTATCACTTTGGATTTACACAATACCTAATAATGCAATGGTAAAACCTTTCTTCCTTCCTATAAAGATGGCAAGCAATGGCAAGTCATTTAACATGGTCATTACCTGAAATTGAACTTATGGACATTTTTATGAATAATTTAAACTCAGACTTGGGAAATCATTTATTACTCTTTTTCCTAAGGTCCTTCAATGAAATCATTGAAAATGGAGTCCAATTTGAGATAACATTAATTAATAGAGTTGTGATTAATATATTTAAACCTGACAATAATTCCTCTAAACTAACATAAAAACCAACATTATTTGCGAAGAACAAGAACATTGTTGGAGACAGTGTGACTAATGTCAAAAAGTTTTAAACCCAATAAATAAAACATAAAATTGCACTCAACCTATCAATAACATAACTATTTCTGGTGGATAACCTAGATAAAGAAGACCTAAGCATAAATTCACTCAATTGGGTGACACTTACGAAAACATTTTTTGAAAGTTAGCCCATGCTAACATGATCATTTGGCCTACCACCAAACCTTTTGATGAGAATGTTCCTAAACTTGATTGGTATTAAAAATATGAATACCATAATATAAAAGGACATTATACTAATAAGTGTATGCATCTCAAGCACTCATTCAAGACTTCATTAATAGAGGGGACATAATGATTAAAAATCAAACATCTAAAATATCTAATAGCCAAAATATATGGATATACAAAAATCCATTCCCTAATCATCAATAAGGAAAAAGAAAGAAAAAACAATAGCCACCTAAATCTAGTAATGTCAACCATGCTAGTTAGCCTTTCGACTCTATAGTCAATAGTGTTGATTTTTTGAAAAAACATGTCAATGACATTATTTTTCATCCCAAAGAGTGCATATTTACTATAAGGCATTCAAATTTTACTATTCCAAGTACATTCTCCTCTAATGTTGAACACAAGTACAACATTATTGATCATCTTGAGAAGACATCTACAAATATTTCTATATTAGACCTTCTTAAGACGTCAATGGTGTATATAAATATATCTTGTACAAAGTAATTCAAGAGTTAGTGCCCCTCAAGACATCAACCCTGCAAACTTCCAAGCATTAGTAGGCACTTTGTCAAATAATAATCAAGTAAGATTTGACCAGTTTGATGTCTCTCCTTTGGGAATGATACACAATCTTCCATTGTACATAGAGGTTATCATTTCTAGGCATATGATAAAGAGGGTGTTTATAGACAATGGTCCAACATTAAATTTATGTACAATATGGATTAAAAAACAATTAGGATATCACTAACAACATTAGAAACTAATATTATCACTATAAAGGCATATGACAACAATGAGAAACAATCCATGGACACAATCTATCTTCCTTTGATGGTGGGTTCCATTATAAAAGAAACTATAGTCCATATACTTGACCTCGATTTACCTTATAACATAATTCTTGGATGTCTATGGGTAAATTCCATTAATGTTATACCATCCACCCTAAACCAATGTTTGTAATTTTCACATAAAGGTATGGAAGTAACTATTCAAAGATATTCTAAATCTTTTTAATATTGTAATTTTTTAGAAGGTAAATACCAATAATATGATTATTTACTAGTTACCAATGACAAATTTACTCCTATTAAGAATTATGCTTCACTTGAAAACTATCCATCCTAAAAATTTATTTCAAACACTTACTCTTGGTGGTTGGATTAAGACACCAACTACTTCCATTTAAATTGAAAAGGCTTCCACTAGTGAATCTTCCAATCAACCATCTATAGAACAAACTTCTCGTCATCCTTTTGTTGAGTAAGATTCAAACTAAACACTTGATTCTAAATCATATTCATCCACCTCATATCATTTTAAAATCATTAATAAAAGATTGAATGAGTACATAGTCTAAGATTTTAACTATACAAGTACAATACATACAAATCCACTCAATTATGGTAGGCCCCACCATTAAAAGGATAATAAACTAGTTAAGATATTCAGTAAAACAAGATTTGTAGAAGGTGGTTTACTTTTAGATGAACATATCAAAGATTCCAATCCTTCTTATATTTACTTTGATGAACTAACTACTTGTTTTACTAATAACAAATGTCTTCTTTCCAAGTCCATCATATTTAAAAAAATGAATTATAAAGGGAAAGGCTTAAGCCTCCATGAATAAGTATCCATTTAACCCATAACAAGAAAATAAAATGAGGCTAAACATGGCATAGGGTTTAATCCACTCAATATGTATCTCTCACTTTTCCAAAGTGACTCTTCTAGTGAGTTAGAGGATGATTATTTAGATAATGAAATGAATTCCATTTGTATCTACTTCAAAGACCTTTCCCTCACTAACCTTTTTCATGAGAATGCTATTCTTACACTAGACCTCACATATCCATCCATAATAAAGTGGGACCAACATGTAACACCTTCTCTTGATCATTTCTAAAATGTTGAGGCAATTTCTGAATTCTTGAGAAAAAGGGACCATATTCCAACAGGTGATCATAAGAAAAGGTTTTTAATTTAGTTAGATAATTCAACATATTTTGGGGAACAACAACTACCTCAAAATATCAATTCAACATCTACATCAAATTAGATGGACCTAGAAGAGAATTTCAATCTTCCTTCACCCCCAAATTATAAATAAGAATTAACTCTCTTAGTTGAAATAGCCATTCCTATAAATAGTAGAATAGAAGAGGATCCCAAAATTGTCCAACTTTTAGTATCTCTTACTCAAGAAGAAAGAGAAACACTTACATTTTTTATTCAAGAATCATCTGATGTATTTTCATGGTCTTATGCAAATATAATAGGGTTTGATCTATAACTAGTAGTGCATCATCTTATTGTAAATCCAGATGCCAAACCAATCAAACACAAAATTTACAAGATGAATCACAAGATCACACTAAAATTGAAAGAGGAAATGAAGAATAAACTGGCAGTTGTTTTCATACACCCTATTGACTATTTAGATTGGATATACAACATAGTACTAGTATCAAAAAATATAAAAGGAATCAGAGTTTGCATTGATTTATTTGACATCAATAAGGCATGTCCAAAAGATGATTTTCCACTACCCAATATTGATAAGATTATGGATTCTACTGCAGGTCATGAAATGTTGTTTTTAATGGATGGTTTTTTTGGCTATAATTAAATCAAAATCACTATTAAAGATGAACATAAAATAACATTCAAAATATGGTGGGGAACATTTTGCTACCAAGTGATGCCTTTTGGTTTGAAAAATGCTAGAGCTATATATTAGTGGGCAATGCCTATCATATTTCATTATATGATTCATGATATTATGGAAGACTATGTTGATGATATAGTTGCAAAGTCCAATTCTAAAGAAGAACATCCTCAAGTTCTTTGTCACATCTTTGAATGCATGAGATAGTATAAAATGAGATTGAATCCCAAGAAGTGTGTGTTTGGTGTGGCATCAGGAAATTTGTTAAGTTTCATTATTTCACAACATGATATAGAAGTTGATCCTTTTAAAATTTCAGCTATCGTGAATATTCCCCCACTAGATAATCTTAAACAACTTAGGATTCTACAAGGTAAAATTGAATTAATAATGCATTCATCACATAGTTTGTAGATGTTTTTCACCCTTTCACATTTTTGTTAAAGAAAGACACTCATTTAAATTGGAATTAGAATTGTGAAAAAAAAATGATAATAATATTAAACAATATCTTTCCAATCCATCAGTATTAATGCCACCTATTATTGGTAAACCTTTTTTGTTATATATATATATATATATATATATATATATATATATATATATATATATATATATATATATATATATATATATATCATCTACTCAGTTTGCATTAGGGGCATTGTTAGTGCAACATGATGATAGTGGGAACAAAAGAGTAGTGTATTATTTAAGTAGGACTTTAATATCTCATGAAATCAATTAATATGGAATAGAAAAGGTAGGTATCACAATTTTTTTTGCCTCAAAAAACTACAACATTACATGCTCACTAATCAAACTAAGATCATTGCCAAAATTGACCCTCTCAAGTAACTTCTATCCAGAACATATTTAATAGGTAGGATGGTTATGTGGGTTATGATTCTCAGTGAATTTGATCTTGAATATGTCAATCAAAAAGTAATTAAGGGATATGTTTTAGTATATATATTGGTGGAATCGTCTCTTAGAGATAAAACACCTCTTATTGCATAATTTCTAGATGAAGCAATAATGTCCATAGATGAGTCTCTAGTTTGGAAAATATTCTTTAATGGTTCCTTCACCAATCATGGATCAAGGGAAAGTATCATATTAGTGACATCATATGGGTATTTTATCCCCAAGGATCTCAAAATTAAGTTACCTTACAAATACAACATTGCAAAGTATGAAGGTCTTATAGTAGGTTTCAAATTGACTTTCCAATGGGGTATCCAACATCTTCTTATTTTTGGTGATTCTAAACTTATCATCAACCAAGTAACCAATGAATTCCAAGCTCATGATGATAGGTTAATCCCTTACAAGTGGCTGGTGGAGAGTTTAAAGTTGTCTATTGAATTCATCCAATTTGAACAAGTACCAAGCATCAACAAAAAGGAAATATATGACATGGTTACCATTGGTCCATTACTTGATTTAAAAATAAAACATAACAAGTTCCTTATTAAATACCTGTTAATACCAACTTATGATACACTTGATTCAAAAATGGTTTATGAGGTGGTTGGTCCCACTTCTCCCTAGAATTTTGACATATATACCTATTTTCATAATACTACCCTACCACCTAACCTATTCCATAATCATCGTAAATCATTTATCTAACTCACCTCTCACTACACTATCCTTGGTAAGGCCTTATATTGTAAAGGTTATGATATAACTCTTTTAAATTATATGAATTATGAAGAATATACTTTGTAAATTAGGTAACTCATTGAGGGAGTATGTGGTACACATTCGAGTGGCATGGTCCTATAAAAAAAGATTTTATGGGTAGGTATTATTGGCCTACATGGAAACTGTTTCATGCACCTATGTTAAGAAAAGCATACCTTGTCAAAAACATGGGGACCTTATACATATCCCATCATAAAATCTACAACCTATCACCATACCTTGTTCATTATCCACATGGGGCTTAGACCTCATTGGAAAAATAAATCCTAGTTCTTCCAATGGTGATAAACATATTATTACAACAATAGAGTATTTTACTAAGTGGGTTGGGGCAATGCCCCTTACCTATGTAACTAGAAATAAAATTTATAAATTCATCTTAAACCATATTATCTACCACTTTGGTATCCATTCCATAATAATTTATGACCATGGTAAATCATTCAAGAATAAATAAGTTAATGTTATTTTTCAAACTTACCATATCAAGTATAATTGGTCCACTCCCTACTACCTGCAAAGTAATGACCAAAATAAGGTAAAAAATACAAAAATTTTGTGCATCCTTAAATGAATTGTCAATGAAGTTGGTCATGACTAGCATACACAGCTATATCACTCCGTCTGGGCATATCACACTAGCATCTATACACCAATGGGGGTAACCCCTTATTCCCTTGTATATGGCAATAAGTTTTTTATACCAATAGAAGTTGAGGTTCCATTTTTACATATATCCATACAAAAATTGTTGATAAATAATCATATCATACTTCAAACCTTAGTTAAATTGACCCTTTAGATGATAAAATACTTAATGATTTAAATCATTTGCAAGTATGACACAATTGCCTCTACCATAGTTATAATAAGTGAATAAAATCTAGTGAGTTTGAAATCAGAGATCTTGTTCTTAAGTAAAACCAACATGATACAAATGTTGAGAGAAATAAGAAAGGAAAGTTTGAGCCTAATTGATTGAGCCCATATGTCATCATAAGTATGGATGAAGAGCTTGCAAATTGGTTATAGAATATGGAGAGGAGCTTGATGATCTTATGAACATCATGCACCTTAAGATATTATTTTCCTAACTTTATCTATATGTTGTTGTTAATATCCTAAGTGTCAAAAAAAAATAAAAAACTAAAGAAAATGTAAAAAAATTAGAAAAAAAAAACATAGATTATCCAAAACTAAAAACTAGTTTACTAGTGCTTTGTGTAAGCACCATCGTGATAACCAAATTTATATCACCTTGTGTAATCCATTGTATATATACACCCTAGTTACTTGGGGCATTGTGTTTTAGTAATATGTTATATATTTATGTATTATCCTTTGTCTCTTGTTCGTCACTTGTCATATAACATGTTAGCTTACTGTTTGATACTTATACTTGTGTACGTACATCTTTGATCATGATAGAGGAACATCTTATATATTTCCATCTTTGTCACAATTTTTCATCACCTATATTAAACAAAAAAAATCCAAAACTACACATAAACACTTAACAAAAATAAATACCATCCTAGATAACTTCCAAACCCATTCAATCACACTTTTTGGGTGGGAAAATCACACATTTTTTCATCTAACACTTAACACTTCATCATTCACTCACTTTCTCATCGCTTCTCATATTGGGAGAATTACATCTAGCTTAATCTTCCCACATGGACTTTATCTAGGGTGGATTATGTAGGAAACACTTCAGACTTGGGGTATCTAGGGTTAGCTTAGTCACTGACTTCCCCATCATTTATTTACCCTACAGTGGGTATGTTTTTCATTCATGTGTTCCTTATTATACTTCCTCATTGGTTGTTCAGTTATTAGCCTAGATCTTGGATACAACTTGTCTTAAACCTTTCTTAGGATGTTAGGTCTTTTGTTTTATTTTTTAGGTATTGATTACTTGTTTATGGTTTTCATTACTTAATTATTTGTTTATTTATTTTTTATCTTGATCATATTTTACCCTTAACCATTAATTTGGTTATTCATCCTTTTTTATCCCTAACTATTAATTTTATTATTTATCCTTTTTTCCTAATTAACCATTCACTTGGTTATTTTTCATTTCTTACTTTAGCTAATCATTAGTAATTACTTTTTAATTATCTTATTTATATCATATTCTTTTAGTCATTTTTATTATTTTACATCATTATTTTCTTTGTTTATATTTACAACATTTTAATCTTTGTTTATTTGGTTTTTTGTATGTCATTTATGTTAGGAATATAGAATACATAGAAATATTAATGAAATAAAGAAGGAAATAATGTTAGGTTGTGGAGCTAAAAGCTTCACTGATGTAGACATGGAGGAGGGTGCAGAAGGGTTGCTGAGTGTCACAGAGAAATCGGCGTCGGTCAGGCCAACCGACGTCGGTAGGAAAGGGCAGGAGAGCAACCGACGTCGATCAGAGATTGGCTGACATCGCTGACCCCCAGGCGGACAGGGACCGACATCGGTCGCCTGTGTGGTTTGACTGAAAGTTTATTACGGGCAGTTGGTTGACGAACCAAGTGTTTGCATGATGAGTACTAATTTTAGACTCATAGCTATGGATCTAATTATTGTAATTAGACATCTAATTATTGTTTGATGAGATCTATATAATAGACTCATGGTTGTATTGGAAATGTGTGCTAGGGAGTAAGAGAGCATAATTATAAGCTCCTTCGGTGTGTGAGGTAGAGCAATACTGTGTTCCTCCTAGTGCCACAATACCAGGCGTGTTGGTGCTGGATTGGAGAGCCAGCTGGGTTCTTCAGGTATATATGATCTTGGTCATCAGGTGAGCACGGCTACGATAAGAGATCTACATGGTAAGTAAAATCATTGATCTGTAGGTATGTGTGTGTGCAAGGTCAAGGTTCATAGGTGTGCAGAACCATTTATTGATCTGTAGGTTGGAGATCAGATAGGATAGCAACACAACAGGGAGCAGGATCAGGTAGGATCTACTTCGAGTACGGTGTGTACTCATTGGTATGTACGTGGAGTACATGGAGAGCTAAGAGGAAGGCATGGCAGATCCTTCCATAAGTATGGTCTGTTGAACAGCAGGTTGTTGCAGGTTCATGGGAGATCTACTTGAAGTACCTTAAGTACTTATGGAGTGTGTGGAGCACTTGTGGTGTGCATAGAGCACTGGAGGTGAACACCAACTCTGTGTTTGAGTTGGGTGTTGGGACCTGAGAGAGAGAGCTTTGAGAAGAAGAATTACTGTACACTTGAGGTGTGGTAATCCTCTATAAGGTGGAAGAGTGTGGCGGCTCTTTGTTGTAATCTTTTCTGTAAAGTGTTAATACAAGTTGTGTATTGTCTCTCATATTTTGTGTTATTCTAAATTCTAGTTACTTGGTGAATCTGGTTTAATTTCCGCATATTAAGTTGCTTGGTTTGGTAATCAATTGTATGCTTCTGATGTTTCACATCCTGACAAGTGGTATCAGAGCTAAGGTTGCAGGAAGCAGGTTTTGTGTTTGGTTACAGGTCATTCTCAGGGGTTTCTGATTGAGTGGGAGTAGAGCAATAGCAGATCAAAGTAAGCTAAGGATGGAGGAGTTGAAAAGCACAGATGGTCACTCACGGTCTGATGGAAAGAAAGAGCAGGTAAAAGAACATTGTTGGTTGGTAGCAGATCAACATGAAGAAACTGAAGAAGCAGATGTTGCAGGTGTTGTTGCACAAGATGCTCTGGGAGGTTTCTTGGATAAATTTGAATCTTGGTTAAAAGATTTGGTTGTCTCTTTCCATGTAGCCCCAGGTAGAGGAGCTAGTGAGCCTTGCCAAAGAATTGGCAAAGGGGAAGTGAAGCTGAAATTGTAGGCGGCCAACACACAGGTGTTGATGAGGGTCATGCAGGTCCCAGGTTTGGAGATATAGCTAATTTCTTCAGAAAGATTGGGTGATGAGAGATGCACAAGAACTCTCACAGCGGGTGCACTTGAATTAGCTGGTGGTAAGAAAATAGGTACTCTTTATCTACTTGTTTATATTACTGATTCTTCTTCTATTGTGGAGACGTGGCTTCGTAGGCTTGGTCACATGAGTAGGGAGGAGATGCATGTTCTTAAGTAGAAGATGGATATATTTGACAGGCTTAAGAACTGGAAAGCCTTGGTGTTCTTGGAGGAGATGGCGGACAAAAATCAATGGATGGGATGGATACTTCTGAGCAAGGGCAGTTTGGACATGGAGATTGATTCAAAAGAGCTCGTGGGTAAAAAGTCATCACTCACAGGTGAACAGAGATACCGATGTCGGTCAGGAGGAACCGGCGTCAAACAGACAGGTGCCGATGTCGATCATGTGCAGACTGAAACCTGCAGTGTCAGGCAGGATAAGACCGACCTCGATCAGGAGGACTGACGTTGGCAGTAGGTAAGACTGATGTCAGTTAGAAGGACTGATGTTGGCAGCAGGGACACCATCCTTGGTAGGTTGGTAGTCAGGGACAGACGCATGGGAATCGACATCGGTCAGATGCAGACTGTGGAGTGACCAAGGTCGGTCACTATAACGGATTTTGGGTGGATAGGAAGTCAAGGAGTCTCAAACACCCATACGGAGGACTGAAGACATAAGTAGGCCCTCAAATTTGTGTTCCTCTTCTTTATACTTGTTGCTGATTGTAGATCAGGAAGGATCCAGGAAACAGGTGGGAGCATGGTAGGGATATGATGCAGAACGAAGAGAGAGTTTTGGTAGGTTTGCCAGCTGGATGAAAGCACAGAGATGAATGGATACCTTAGTAGAAGAATAGAGAGAATGGATACGTGAGACAGAAGACCAGGTCTTATGGTCTTGAGGAGCTGCAGGATAGTGGTACAAGTTTTGACAGGTGGAGGACAGAGCACGACTCTAGTCAATGTCAGGGTAACTACTGTGGTTTGACTTACCAGGGGGATGATGATTGCAACATCATTCTGTTGCTGTATGTGGATGGTATGTTTTGCTATAGTAGGTTTGTACATACAGGGTTTTGTTGAGCTAAGGGTAAGATTAGTTTAGTGGCATGTCAGGAGGAGTTTGGAGCAAAGAAATTCTTTGACATGGGAGGCATGGAGATCACAGGTTGATTTTGTCTCCAGTGGGAGCTGATGTGAATCAGGTGTTGGCAAGGTTTAGGATGGAGAGTCGGAGCACACTAAGGGCTGGACAGGTACAGTGTCCAAAATCACATGAGGTCTGGTATAGGCCTGAGTTTTCCCATGCAATGGGAGCTATCAGAGAGTTAGGAGCCAATTCAAGGAAGTGAGTTCTCAGGGATTTGAGAGGGACCAGCAGTAGGGATTCATGCTATGCAGGGTCAGGACTTCACTACATGGGATTGTAGGTTTGGATGTGGGAGGTTACTCGAATGACAGGAGGTACACCATGGGATGTGTGGTGGGTTGTCTTCAAGATTGAGCTTGAAGAGGGATACAAACCAGGAAACAGATTAGATGGGATATAGGTACAAGTATAGTGCAGCTGTTTATCTCCAAGTGGGAGATTGTTAGGTTTTGGAGCTAAAAGTTTCACTGATGCAGACATGGAGGAGGGTGCAGAAGGGTTACTGAGTGTCACAGAGAAACCAGCGTTGGTCAGGCCAATCGACGTCGGCAGGATAGGGCAGGAGAGCAACTAACATCGGTCAAAGATCGACTGATGTCGGTGACTACCAGGTGGATAGGGACTGACGTCGGTCACCTGTGTGGTTTGACTGTGAGTTTATTACGGGCAGTTGGTTGATGAACCAAGTGTTTGCATGATGAGTGCTAATTTTAGACTCATAGCTGCGGATCTAATTATTGTAATTAGATATCTAATTATTGTTTGTTGTATTAGAAATGTGTGCTAGGGAGTAAGAGAGCATAATTATAAGCTCCTTCAGTGTGTGAGGTAGAGCAATAGTGCGTTCCTCCTAGTGCCACAGTACCAGGCGTGTTGGTGCTGGATTGGAGAGCCAGTTGGGTTCTTCAGGTATGTATGATCATGGTCATCAGGTGAGCATGGCTACGATAGGAGATCTACATGGTAAGTAAAATCATTGATCTGTAGGTATGTGTGTGTGCAAGGTCGAGGTTCATAGGTGTGTAGAACCATTTATTGATCTGTAGGTTGGAGATCAGATAGGACAGCAACACAACAGGGAGCAGGATCAGGCAGGATCTACTTCGAGTATGGTGTGTACTCATTGGTATGTACGTGGAGTACATGGAGAGCTAAGAGGAAGGCATGGCAGATCCTTCCATAAGTATGGTCTGTTGAACAGCAGGTTATTGCAGGTTCATCAGAGATCTACTTGAAGTACCTTAAGTACTTGTGGAGTGTGTGGAGCACTTGTGGTGTGCATGGAGCACTGGAGGTGAACACCAACTCTGTGTTTGAGTTGGGTGTTGGGACCTGAGAGAGAGAGCTTTGAGAAGAATAATTATTGTACACTTGAGGTGTGGCAATCCTCTATAAGGTGGAAGAGTGTGGCGGCTCTTTGTTGTAATCTTTTCTGTAAAGTGTTAATACAAGTTGTGTATTGTCTCTCATATTCTATGTTATTCTGAATTCTAGTTACTTGGTGAATCTGGTTTAATTTCTGCATATTAAGTTGCTTGGTTTGGTAATCAATTGTATGCTTTCGGTGTTTCACATCTTGACAAGTGGTATCAGAGCTAAGGTTGTAGGAATCAGGTTTTGTGTTTGGTTACAGGTCACTCTCAGGGGTTTTTGATTGAGTGGGATTAGATCAATGGCAGATCAAAGTAAGCTAAGGATGGAGGAGTTGAAAAGCACAGATGGTCACTCATGGTCCGATGGAAAGAAAGAGCAGGTAAAAGAACATTGTTGGTTGGTAGCAGATCAGCATGAAGAAACTAAGTAAGCAGATGTTGCAGGTGTTGTTGCACAGGATGCTCTGGGAGGTTTCTTGGATAAGGTTGAATCTTGGTTAAAAGATTCAGTTGCCTCTTTCCATGCAGCCCCAGGTAGAGGAGTGGGTGAGCCTTGCCAATGAATTGGCAAAGGGGAAGTGAAGCTAAAATTGCAGGCGGCCAACACACAGGTGTTGATGAGGGTCATGCAGGTCCCAGGTTTGGAGATATGGCTAATTTCTTCAGAAAGATTGGGTGATGAGAGATGCACAAGAACTCTCATAGCGGGTGCACTTGAATTAGCTGGTGGTAAGAAAATAGGTACTCTTTATCTACTTTCTTTATATTACTAATTCTTCTTTTGTTGTGGAGACGTGGCTTCGTAGGCTTGGTCACATGAGCAGAGAGGAGATGCATGTTCTTAAGCGAAAGACGGATATATTTGACAGGATTAAGAACTAGAAAGCCTTGGTGTTCTTAGAGGAGATGGCGAACAGAAATCAGTGGATGGGCTGGATACTTCTGAGCAAGGGTAGTTTGGGCATGGAGATTGATTCAAAAGAGCTCGAGGGTAAAAAGTCATCACTCACAGGTGAACACAAATACCGATGTCAGTCAGGAGGAACCAGCATCGAACAGATAGGTGCCGATGTCGGTCATGTGCAGACCAAAATCGGCAGTGTCAGGCAGGGTAAGACCGACGTCGGTCAGGAGGACTGATGTCGGTAGTAGGTAAGACTGATGTCGGTCAGAAGGACTGACGTCGGTAGCAGGGACACCAACCTTGGCATGTTGGTAGTCAGGGACAGACGCATGGGAACCGACGTTGGTCGGATGCAGACTGTGGAGAGACCGAGGTCGGTCACTGTAATGGAGTTTGGGTGGATAGCAAGTCAAGGAGTCTCAAACACCCATACGAAGGACTAAAGATGTAAGTAGGCCCTCAAATTTGTGTTCCTCTTCTTTATACTTGTTGCTAATTATAGAGCAGGAAGGATCCAGGAAACAGGTGGGAGCATGGCAGGGATATGATGCAGAACCAAGCAGGAGTTTTGATAGGTTTGCCAGCTGGATGAAAGCACAGAGATGAATGGATACCTTAGTAGAAGAATATAGAGAACGGATACGTGAGACAGAAGACCAGGTCTTATGTCTTGAGGCACTGCAGGATAGTGGTATAGGTTTTGACAGGTGGAGGACAGAGCATGACTCTAGTCAATGTCAGGGTAACTACTGTGGTTTGACTTACCAGGGGGATGATGATTGCAACATCATTCTGTTGCTGTATCTGGATGGTATGTTTTGCTATAGCAGGTTTGTACATATAGGGTTTTACTGAGCTAAGGGTAAGATTAGTTCAGTGGCATGTCAGGAGGAGTTTGGAGCAGCGAAATTCTTTGACATGGGAGGCATGGAGATCATAGGTTGATTTTGTCTCCAGTGGGAGCTGATGTGAATCAGGTGTTGGCGAGGTTCAGGATGGAGAGCCAGAGCACACTAAGGGCTAGATAGGTACAATGTTTGAAATCACATGAGGTCTGGTATAGGCCTGAGTTTTCCCATTCAGTGGGAGCTGTCAGAGAGTTAGGAGCCAATTCAGGGAAGTGAGTTCTCAGGGATTTGAGAGGGACCAGCAGCAGGGATTCATGCTATGCAGGGTCAGGACTTCACTACATGGGATTGTAGGTTCGGATGTGGCAGGTTACTCGGATGACAGGAGGTACACCATGGGATGTGTGGTGGGTTGTCTTGAAGATTGAGCTTGAAGAGGGATACAAACAAGGAAATAGATTAGACGAGATATAGGTACAGGTATAGTGCAGCTGTTTATCTCCAAGTGGGAGATTGTTAGGTTGTGGAGCTAAAAGCTTCACTAATGCAGACATGGAGGAGGGTGCAGAAGGGTTGCTGAGTGTCACAGAGAAACCGGTGTCGGTCAGGCCAACCGATGTCAGTAGGATAGGGCAAGAGAGTAACTGACGTCGGTTAGAGATCGGCCAATGTCAGCGACCCCCAGGCGGACAGGGACCGGTGTCGGTCGCCTGTGTGGTTTGACTGTGAGTTTATTATGGGCAGTTGGTTGACGAACCAAGTGTTTGCATGATGAGTGCTAATTTTAGACTCATAGCTATGGATCTAATTATTATAATTAGATGTCTAATTATTGTTTGATGAGATTTACATAATAGACTCATGGTTGTATTGGAAATGTGTGCTAGGGAGTAAGAGAGCATAATTATAAGCTCCTTCGGTGTGTGAAGTAGAGAAATAGTGCATTCCTCTTAGTGCCACAGTACCAGGCGTGTTGGCATTGGATTGGAGAGCCAGCTGGGTTCCTCACGTATGTATGATCTTGGTCATTAGGTGAGCATGGCTATGATAGGAGATCTACATGGTAAGTAAGATCATTGATCTGCAGGTATGTGTCTATGCAAGGTCAAGGTTCACAGGTGTGCAGAACCATTTATTGATCTGTAGGTTGGAGATCAGACAGGACAGCAACATAATAGGGAGCAGGATCAGGTAGGATCTACTTGGAGTACGGTGTGTACTCATTGGTATGTACGTGGAGTACATGGAGAGCTAAGAGGAAGGCATGGCAGATCCTTCCATAAGTATGGTCTGTTGAACAGCAGGTTGTTGCAGATTCATGGGAGATCTACTTGAAGTACCTTGAGTACTTGTGGTGTGCGTGGAGCACTGGAGGTGAACACCAACTCTGTGTTTGAGTTGGGTGTTGGGACCTGAGAGAGAGAGCTTTGAGAAGAAGAATTACTGTACACTTGAGGTGTGGCAATCTTCTGTAAGGTGGAAGAGTGTGGTGGTTCTTTGTTGTAATCTTTTCTGTAAAGTGTTAATATAAGTTGTGTATTGTCTCTCATATTCTGTGTTATTCTGAATTCTAGTTACTTGGTGAATCTGGTTTAATTTCCGCATAATAAGTTGCTTGGTTTGGTAATCAATTGTATGCTTCTAGTGTTTCGCATCCTGACAAGTGGTATCAGAGCTAAAGCTGTAGGAAGTAGGTTTTGTGTTTGGTTATAGGTCACTCTCAGGGGTTTCTGATTGAGTGGGAGTAGAGTAATGGCATATCAAAGTAAGCTAAGGATGGAGGAGTTGAAAAGCACAGATGGTCACTCATGGTCCGATGGAAAGAAAGAGCAGGTAAAAGAACATTGTTGGTTGGTAGCAGATCAGCATGAAGAAACTGAAGAAGCAGATGTTGCAGGTGTTGTTGCATAGGATGATCTGGGAGGTTTCTTGGATAAAGTTGAATCTTGGTTAAAAGATTCGGTTGCCTCTTTCCATGCAGCCCCAGGTAGAGGAGCTGGTGAGCCTTGCCAAAGAATTGGCAAAGGGGAAGTGAAGCTGAAATTGCAGGCGACCAACACACAGGTGTTGATGAGGGTCATGCAGGTCCCAGGTTTGGAGATATGGCTAATTTCTTCAGAAAGATTGGGTGATGAGAGATGCACAAGAACTCTCATAGCGGGTGCACTTGAATTAGCTGGTGGTAAGAAAATAGGTACTCTTTATCTACTATTTTATATTACTGATTCTTCTTCTGTTGTGGAGACGTGGCTTCGTAGGCTTGGTCACATGAGCAGGGAGGAGATGCATGTTCTTAAGTGGAAGACGGATATATTTAACAGGCTTAAGAACTGGAAAGCCTTGGTGTTCTTGGAGGAGATGGCGGATAGAAATTAGTGGATGGGCTAGATACTTCTGAGCAAGGGCAGTTTGGACATGGAGATTGATTCAAAAGAGATCGTGGGTAAAAAGTCATCACTCACAGGTGAACACAGATATCGATGTCGGTCAGGAGGAATCGGTGTTGAACAGACAGGTGCCGATGTCAGTCATGTGCAGACCAAAACCGGCAGTGTCAGGCAGGGTAAGACCGACGTCGGTCAGGAGGACCGACGTCGACAGTAGGTAAGACTGATGTTGGTTAGAAGGACCAATGTCGGTAGCAGGGACATCAGCCTTGGCAGGTTGGTAGTCAGGGACAGACGCATGGGAACCGACGTCGATCCGATGCAGACTGTGGAGTGACTGAGGTCGGTCACTGTAATGGATTTTGGGTGGACAACAAGTCAAGGAGTCTCAAACACCCATACAGAGTACTGAAGACGTAAGTAGGCCCTCAAATTTGTGTTCCTCTTCTTTATACTTGTTGCTGATTGTAGAGCAGGAAGGATCTAGGAAACTGGTGGGAGCATGGCAGGGATATGATGCAGAACCAAGCGGGAGTTTTGGTAGGTTTGCTAGCTGGATGAAATCACAGAGCTGAATGGATACCTTAGTAGAAGAATAGAGAGAACGGATACGTGAGATGGAAGACCAGGTCTTATGGTCTTGAGGAGCTACAGGACAGTGGTACAAGTTTTGACAGGTGGAGTACAGAGCACGACTCTAGTCAATGTCAGGGTAACTACTGTGGTTTGACTTACCAGGGGGATGATGATTACAACATCATTCTATTGCTGTATGTGGATGGTATGTTTTGCTATAGCAAGTTTGTACATACAAGGTTTTGCTGAGCTAAGGGTAAGATTAGTTCAGTGGCATGTCAGGAGGAGTTTGGAGCAGCAAAATTCTTTGACATGGGAGGCATGGAGATCATAGGTTGATTTTGTCTCTAGTGGGAGCTGATGTTAATCAGGTGTTGGCAAGGTTTAGGATGGAGAGCCGGAGCACACTAAGGGCTGGACAGGTACAGTGTCTGAAATCACATGAGGTCTGGTATAGGCTTGAGGTTTTCCATGCAGTGGGAGCTGTCAGAGAGTTAGGAGCCAATTCGGGGAAGTGAGTTCTCAGGGATTTGAGAGGGACCAGCAGCAGGGATTCATGTTATGCAGGGTCAGGACTTCACTACATGGGATTGTAGGTTTGGATGTGGCGGGTTACTCAGATGACAGGAGGTACACCACGAGATGTGTGGTGGGTTGTCCTCATGATTGAGCTTGAAGAGGGATACAAACTAGGAAACAGATTAGATGGGATACAGGTACAGGTATAGTGCAGCTGTTTATCTCCAAGTGGGAGATTTTTAGGTTGTGGAGCTAAAAGTTTCACTGATGCAGAGATGGAGGAGGGTGCAGAAGGGTTGCTGAGTGTCACAGAGAAACCGGTGTCGATCAGGCCAACCGACGTCGACAGGATATGGCAGGAGAGCAACCGATGTCGGTCAGAGATCAGCCGACGTCGGTGACCCCCAGGCAGACAGGGACTAGCATCGGTCGCCTGTGTGGTTCAACTGTGAGTTTATTACAGGCAGTTGGTTGACGAACTAAGTGTTTGCATGATGAGTTCTAATTTTAGACTCGTAGATGCGGATCTAATTATTGTAATTAGATGTCTAATTATTGTTTGATGAGATCTATATAATAGACTCATGGTTGTATTGGAAATGTGTGCTAGGGAGTAAGAGAGCATAATTATAAGCTCCTTCAGTGTGTGAGGTAGAGCAATAGTGCATTCCTCCTAGTGCCATAGTACCAGGCGTGTTGGTGCTAGATTGGAGAGCCAGCTGGGTTTTTCAGGTATGTATGATCTTGGTCATCAGGTGAGCATGGCTACGATAGGAGATCTACATGGTAAGTAAGATAGTTGATCTATAGGTATGTGTGTGTGCAAGGTCGAGGTTCACAGGTGTGCAGAACCATTTATTGATTTGTAGGTTGGAGATCAGATAGGACAGCAACACAATAGGGAGTAGGATCAGGCAGGATCTACTTGGAGTACGGTGTGTACTCATTGGTTTGTACGTGGAGTACATGGAGAGCTAAGAAGAAGGCATGGCAGATCCTTCCATAATTATGGTCTATTGAACAACAGGTTGTTGCAGGTTCATGGGAGATCTACTTGAAGTACCTTGAGTACTTGTGGAGTGCGTGGAGCACTGGTGGTGTGCATGGAGCACTGGAGGTGAACACCAACTCTGTGTTTGAGCTGGGTGTTGGGACCTGAGAGAGAGAGAGCTTTGAGAAGAAGAATTAATGTACACTTGAGGTGTGGCAATCCTCTGTAAGGTGGAAGAGTGTGGCAGCTCTTTGTTGTAATCTTTTCTGTAAAGTGTTAATACAAGTTGTGTATTGTCTCTCATATTCTGTGTTATTTTGAATTCTAGTTACTTGGTGAATCTGGTTTAATTTCCGCATATTAAGTTGCTTGGTTTGGTAATCAATTGTATGCTTCTGGTTTTTCACATCCTGAACACACCTGGTACTGCGGCACTAGGAGGAACGCACCATTACTCTACCTCTGTCTGAAGGAGCTCTTTGCTCTCTTACTCCCTAGGACGAGTTTACAATACAACCATGAGTCTAATATATAGAACTCATCCAAACAATAATTAGACACTTAGTACAATAATTAGATCTGCAGCTCTTAGTCTATAATTATCACTAAGCATGCAAACTCTTGGTTCGTCAACTGATTTCCTGTAATATACTCGCAGTCGAACCACACAGGTGACCGACGCCAGCCCCTGTTCACCTGGGGGTCGCCGACGTTGGCCGATCTCTGACCGACGTCGGTTGCTCTCCTGCCCTATCCTGTCGACGTCAGTTGGCCTGACCGATGCCAGTTTCTCTGTGACACTCAGCAACCCTTCTGCACCCTCCTCCATGTCTGCATCAGTGAAGCTTTTAGCTCCATAACCTAACAAATAAAATGTAGAAAACACAACATAAGAGAGACAAAAATTTAATGTGGTTCACCTAATATAGGATACGTCCACATAGAAACAACCAAATTTTCTCTTATTCAGTCCAAAACATGAAGGGATAAACCTGTAATACATCTACTGTAATATCCCCTTCACTCACACACCATGTTCCATTGTGATTACAATGCCTTGATATCAAAGGAGGGTTACATATTAGCGGAAAAAATGCACCAACATAGTTTCTACATTAGATCTATAACCTAATAGTGAATGGTACATATTTACTACAAAATTAAAATAGTGGGGGGGGGGGGGTTGTTTCTCCCCTTCCACCCCCCCCCCCCCCCCCCCCCCCCCCCCCACCACACCCCCTATCATGAACTGGGCATTATAATAAGATCAGGATCCATATTTCAATAGTTTGTATTTATTTTACAAATGTTATTTTCATAATCATTGTGTGTCCACATAATCTAGTGTATTTACATTTTCATATCTTTCTTTAAATGTTTTATTTTTGTATCTATTAATACTATTTTGTGACTTGCATTATAATATGGCTATGATTTGTCTATGTCATTGTGTAATTTGATTTACACAAATTACTCTTTTTCAGTCCATATGCCTAAAACATCAACATTCATCATGATTATTTGATATCATTGTTGGTAATATGTTTTACACTATATTAAATATAAGGTTTCTCAATAGTCATTTATGATGGAAATCCAATGTAAGGAATAATGGAAATCAAGGTAGACATCTAAAACCATTATCCATGCATCCATAATCAAATCATATGTGTCGTATCCCATAATAAAATGATGAAAATAATTAACATGTGCTAGTGTGAATCAAAATATAGGAAGTATAACAATACTCTATCTATCCATCCATAAACCTTGCATAAATGAAAATGATAATTACAAAATCCATAAAGAGTTCCTCAAAATTCCATAATGTCCATCCAAATAGTACAAGTATCATAACCCAAATGAATCATGTGTGTGTGTGTGTGTGTATATATATATATATAGAATGTGTCTATACAAATGATACATCTCAAAAATATATGTACATTGATACATCCATCTTAAAAATAGTGTCAAGTCTCTCCCTAGCCCTCAAATGGAGCATATAATCTCATAATTGACTCATAACTCCATGATGTGCCCCGTTGAGGACCCATCACATAATACGACACCTATTCCACTAATCTCTCTGACTCTATATCTTGAACTAATATTTTTGACACCGATCACCTGGTCAAATACTCCTTGTATGATGGTTTCCTCTAAGTGCATGGAATGGTTTCCTCATATAAACTTATATAATATGTCACCTACTCTATGGCCCTCATCACCCTATCAAGTGTGGATACCTACCCCTATCTTACTTGCAACACTCTAGCCTCTACAAGCTCAGTCCTTGTGGTATCCCTCTCTTGTCTATACCTATGATTCAAATTTATATATTCTGGTGTCTATGTCTCTACAACATATGTAAAAATTCCTAATGTTTTAGCAATACCATCCCTTTATAATCTCTCCACTACATCTGATAATATATCCACCTCTCCTTGTAGATTTTTGATATCAGCCACTTTAAGTTCTAACTTACCCCCTCTAATATCTACCTCCCCTTATAATCTAGACACCTCCATATGTAACCCTAAAATATCACTATCATGGGCTCAAATCTCCTCATGCAGTCTATTAATAAAGGTCTGATCATCCTAAGATCTACCTATATATGAAGCATGTCTCCTATATATGCCTATGTATCATGTACTAATCACATCATTGTATCCTCTCCATCCCTATTTCCCTCACTATTAATAAGATCAATGAAATTTCCTCTCCACCTACATGATCTGTATCCACCCTCATTTTTGTGTCTCCTCCCATATCGACACCTGCCTCTCATAGAATTTCAACATCCTCCACCTCAATAATATCTACATCATGCAGTTGGCTCTCCTCTACATAATGTCCTCTACCCCATGCTTGAGCACCTACTTTGTGTCTTGTCACTACACTCCTTATGTGAACTCCTAAAATTGTACCTCATGGATGCCTACTCAAATTAATAACTAATATCTGCCTCCAAGTATGTGGTGGTACACATGGAATAATAAATCTCATATGATATTATCTAACCCACCAATTTACATATCCATCTACTACTCCCACATCAATGACATCCCTCATTTCATTCCATGTAGCCATCTATAACTATGACCAACTATGGTCTACTATCATAGGATTAATAATAATCTCCCATTGATCCCTCTCTATAACTACTTATGCAAAGATATGAGGACCTATATGAATGTGTTATCTTATATCAAAATATCTCATCACCTTATCAAGGAGATATCTCTCTATAATATAATCATGTATACCTATAACATAGCATCAGATCATCATGTAATCTATGTACAAATCATCCTATAACAACTAATACACAATCTCTCTATATGGTCTCTTGGTGATCTCATCATCACCTATCTCATCTATGGTCCTCTTATAAAAATATAGGTCATGCAAGTGTGGTATGCAAGTACCTATGATCATATGCCATCCATATGGTATAGGCTAATAAATATAATGTGTGCTCATATGTCCAAATAGTCTCTCCATTATAATGTGCTCCCAACACCAAACATGTTGTAGTGTGGAAGGACCAATGTTATTCACATATGTATAAACCACATGTTTTAAATCCATGTATAAATTTCCAAGAATGCATGGTCCCCATGTGAACCTCTACCCCATCATTATGTCTCTAATGTTGTCTATCAAAAAAATAGGACATAGTCTCACACTCTTGTCAGGAAGCATAATGCCATTGATAATATCCATAAGTAACATAGTCAAAGAATCAATATATAATCACATGCAGTAGTATATATATACCCCTATAATAACTAGAATCAATCTATCTCCAAAAATCCTATACAATATCATCTCTTGTAGACCCTGACCTCAAAACACTTGTCTACCTTATACCAAGATACCCAAAATCCGATATACATCCACCAATGTCACAATCATGTCACCTATAGGTAGGTGAAATAAGTTGTTCTCACTATGAAATATCTCAACCAATACAGCAAAAAAAATATTGATTTGTTTGAATCTCAGGCATCTGAGTGATGTATGATAACCTATCACCCATAGTACATCGAATTCATACTCTGT
Organism: Torreya grandis; assembly: GCA_037957365.1. Classification (NCBI taxonomy): domain Eukaryota; kingdom Viridiplantae; phylum Streptophyta; class Pinopsida; order Cupressales; family Taxaceae; genus Torreya; species Torreya grandis. The sequence goes on from JARHVA010003120.1 coordinate 2,133,468, forward strand.
GAAACTTGTTATCCACTCAAGCTCATTAGGTATTCATTCCCATATTGAAATTACTAAGAATAACTATTGAAAACATAACACATTAGCACAATGTTAAATTTATATATCAACATATTAATCCATTTACCACAAATTTAAAATATTCAAAGACAAAAATGAAAATAAAAAAAACATCTTCATTCATATTATTTTTAGGCAATTCAACATTCTTCTTATTTAATAATTTACTAATTTATCCTTCCTCTAAATTTCATGTTTTTCGTACTCCATTTAACTTTTTTTCAATCCATTTTGAATAAATTAAACTTCATCCCTTCAATTTTTCATCTTTTCACATTTTAAAAACCCATTTTAGTGATTTTATTGTCTATACCTTCAGTTCTACTCGTATGATATATAATTTTCCATTCACTCTAATCTCTTTTCCTCTTAAATTTTTTTGATATCTCATTTGAATATTTCCCAACTTATTTTCATTATTTATAAACTGAGAAATGAGAATTTTCCAATCCCCACCATATTTTTGTCCCCTAGTGATTTTACAACCATGTCTTGTGAATTCACTATCCAGTTTCATGATTTCACAATTTACCTTAGCGAATTTGTAACTTTAATTTTGAACTTGTAAATAGCCTAATTAGGAATTCATTTAAATCTAATTTAGGCCCTAATATATTCACTTAAATGAAAAATATAAGGGATAAAATTTCACTTACCAGAGACCCACTCCTCTTTGCTCTCTAATGTTTCTATTGACCAAATTTGACCCTGTCAGTCAAATTAGGACCCCTATAGGTAAAACCTTGATCTTTAGTATTATGTTATAGGGTGTATTATATGTTTTTTATGTCATTTAATGCTATTTTAGCCTTGATCATGATCTAATTAGTTGATATGTCATTTTGAGTCATTTAATAGGCATTTAGGGGTCATAGATGGAAGTGGCATAGTTTCCAAGGTACAAAAGTGTCCTATTTTCCTTGCAAATGTCCAAGAATTTAGATTCCCTATCAGGAATGTTAGTCCACTCTAAAACTTTTAGGTTATCTAACTGAAGATCAAGAAATAAACTTAAAGAGAGGAGTTTGCCACTTGTACGACCCATGAGAGAGTTTCAAACATGGAAAAAGGTCATGGAATGTCTCTTCATCTTCACCATACTCAATTAAATGTTTTAAATGATTTTAAAGTTCCAAATTCAATCTAAAACCATTATGCTCCTCTTTTCCTTTATAGACACATAGAAGTGGTCAATAGGTTTGTGCTTAGTATGGCCAGTTTGAGATGTTCTAGGTCAAACACCGTTGTGAGGTGGTAGTACACTAAGAGAGATTAACTTGTATAAAAATAATGAAATGATTTGTCAACATTCTTTATGAACCATCTCTAACAATATGACTATGGCTTTATGCTCATTATTTCCTGCACCCTATAGGTTTTGATCCAATTTAGACAAGTTTGTACAATCCAATTGGTAATGTTGACTCCAAAGGATGTTCGATATCTTTTCAAATGATCTTAATGCCTATTTTTAGGTTTCATAGTGTTTTGGTGAGCAAATCATCTCAGGTTGGTAGATGTAGGTGGTTTGAATGCATCCCTAGATTATAGGCTAATAATTCATGAGGAGTAACATCACCAACTCTATCAGCCCTCATATCCATCTCCTCAAGATTTTTATCAGTCCTACTTTACCCCCATTAATTAACCCAATCAAGCTTATCAAAGCCATCCTTTTCCCAATCAGCTAAAAGAGAGCTGGAAATACAAACCTTATTTTTGAAGCAAATACTAATAGGAAAATTAAGTTAGCCAATATGTAGATGAAATAGTCCATAACATTAGAAAAAGATGTCGAATTTAAACCCTTATTTCCCTCTAAATTGCATCCCCACCACAAGAAGTAACCTCTAGATATGATATTCCAATTTGGAGACAAGGTGGAGAATCAAAGCCTAAGGAGATTCCAAGCTTCTTAAACACTTCATCTACTCCTCAAGTTACATCACTACCTAAATAAGATAATCCTAATCCTAATATCCTAATCTAGAATAAGGTATTGGAATCATGGGGAAAGAAAGGAGATAAAAATCTTGATAAAGAGTGTGAAGTTGAGAAAGAGTTTGATCCTATGCAAACCCCTCCCACCCTTCCTCAAGAGACCTCTTATTTTCCATGTCATCCCTCTTGTACTCCTTATCCTCATGATGATGCCTACTAAATTCAAGAGAGACTTTTCCAAGAGAACCTAGCCAAGTAAATTGAAGAGTTAGAGTTAAGGATGAAATTGTTAAGTCAATGTGTGATGGAAGGTTTAGAGCCAAAAGAAGATCCTATGCCTAAACACACCCCATATAACCTTCCTTAAGAGAGTGTTTGAGATAAATAAGATGTGAATGAAGTGATTTTATAATGTAAGGAAGAAAAACAAGATATTTTATCCCGAGGTCTACCTCCCCTTCCTCAAGAGTTTCCAAAATAATCCCCTACAATTCATTTTCAATCTGATTTTGAGTTCTATGTTCCACCTCCACTAACTAGTTCATCTTGTCCTCACCCCATCACCCTTTGCCTTGATGGACTTATGTTATGGTAACCTAAAAAGGATAATTTGGTTGAGAATAATTCATAAATATTTATTGAATAAATATAGCTCCTTTGCAACCTCATTGGGATAAGTCACATGATTTCAAGATGCCTAGTCTTGGCATCACCAAGAAGGAGAAAGAGATTGAGGATCTTGTAGTCCTTAGAAAACAAAGTCATGTTATGGTAGTTTAGATGAAACTTGATATCCCTCAAGAGATTCTAAATGCATATTTGTTTGTTTTCTGATTTCCCTAAGTGCTTTGAGCACATGTGTGTCTTGATAGTGTGTTTACCTTACTTTGTGTGTATCCTTTATTTGGTGTGGTTAAGGTAGTCAATTGGTATTATATTGATAAATTCTTTTTGTCAATGGTCAAATCCCTATTATGTGTTTCAAAATTTATATGACTCCTTAATCCTAATGGATTGATAAGGCTATTGATCTTTAGTATATCAGGTATACTACCCCTATGCATCACTAATTTGTTGACAAAATTTGACCCTACAGGTCAAATTGGGACCCTTATATGTAAAAAATTCATCTTTAAAGGTTTATATGGGGATCATTATTATGTCGTAGGGTGTATTATATGTTATTTGATGTCATTTAATGCTATTTTAGCCTTGATCATGATCTAATTAGTTACTATGTCATTTTGAGTAATTTAATAGGCATTTAAGGGTCATAAATGCAAGTGTAATAGTTTTAAAGGTGCCCAAGTGTCCTATTTTCCTCTAAATATCAAATAAGTTAGATTCCCTATCATGAATGTCATTCCCATTTGAAACTTACAAGTTATCTAACTGAAGATCAAGAAATCAACTAAAAAAGAGGAGTTTAGCACTTGTACAACCCATGAGAGAGTTTGGAATGTGGGATAATGTAATTAAATGTATATTTAACTTCTCTAGACTAAATTACACATGTTAGATGCTCTGGAAGTGCCAAATTTGAGCTAAATCCATTTTGTTCCTTTTTTCCTTTCTAGACGCATAGAAGTGGTCAACATGTCTATGCTTTATATAATTAGTTGGAGAGGTTCCAATTAAAAAAACTTTGGGAGGTTATATTAAACTTAGATACATTAATTTATATAAAAAAAGTGCAAGGATTAGTCAACTATGCTTTATGAACCATCTCTAACAAGTTGAATATGTTTTTATGTTCACTATTTCATGCACCCTATAGGTTTTGATCTAATTTGGACAAGTCCGTATAATCCAGTTGGTGATGTTGACTCAATATATTTTTTCATATCTTATAAAATTATCTTCATGCTTTTTTTTGGGTTTTATGATGTTTTGGTGAGCAAATCATCTCAGGTTGGCAGATTAGTCTCATTTGGGATGATATGTAGTTTTCCACCATTTTCAAGATATTCATGATTTTATGGTGACTTCACTAAGTTTTGATAGGTTAATACTCATGTTTATGATGATATCTTAACCCACTTCACCTTTTAGTCTCATTCTCCAAGCAATGTTCCATGGGTGTAATCAATGCACTATGCATATGCATGCAACTCCTTGAACATACAAGTATCTCAGAAGGATGCCATGATACAAGGGGAGATCTGATAGGTGTTTCAAATATTTTTGAGTGGGAAGAGTGTATTTTTTCACTTGGTGAAGGTTTAGAGTGAATCTCAAGCATATATCTCTTATAAACTACCTATATTACTATTCACTGCCTAAACTCACAGTTCCTAACCATTAAAATACACTTACAAGTGCCCTCATAGAAGATCTCATGTTGAAAAGGAGTATCTAAGTTGAGAAAGTTTTTTATGGTGAGATTATTCTATTTGAGACTTTTGAAAGGATCCCAAACATCATTTAAACTCACAAATCATGCATATTTCTTGAAGTATCCTTATTGCTTGTATATGAAATAACCACCTATAGGTGGCATTGGTAGAGATTTATTAGTACTTGTATAGAGAAGATGAGTTAGGCAGAAAACATTATTGATGACTTAGCATGTAGTGAAATTACAGTAGACCTTATTTGAGGTGTGATATTGATAAAATAATATATAATAATGATTTAAAGATCTATTGCATGTACATGACCATAACTACCTACAGGTATTAGCAAAGAGTTGAAAAGTTGTTTTGAGGCATTGAAATAAAGAATGAAACCTTCCTTGGAATTATTAACATGTGGTGTTGACCATGACAAGCCTATTTGAGGGTTAGGTTGGCAAATATAAGTGAAAAGCCATGCTAGAAGGTGTAATGACTATATTCAGGGACATAATCCCGAAAAGTACAAAATTAAGGTTTGAGGATTTTGTCAAGCTCATATTACAATGGTTACAAAGACTTTTGATGCATCCTAATGATTTTGTCCTGTAGCTCCTACATAATAAAAGAATTATGCAAATTTTAGAAGGCTAGTGATTGGTATAAATTGGTTGTTGAAGGACCCAAAATCACACTTATATGCACTAAATTCCTTCACTATTATCTACAATATTTGGATGACTAAGTGACCTTTGTGTTCCAAGTTGATATTCTAAACCATACATTCATGTTTTAATGGATTTTCATGGTGAAAAGAACATTTGATGACCTAAAGATCATTTAGAGAGAATAACATAGAAACTTGTGAATATGGAGATGCATATTATCTGAAAGTTTAGTCCTAAAAGCCTTATATTCTTTCTACAAGATAGGTGACATAATTTTTAGGGAGAAAGTCACCTACAAGTCTCCTTTTCATCACAAAATGTATACTTATAGGTTGGATGTAGGGTTACCATAGAGAATGGGCTATATAACCTTGACAAAAAACCTCACTCCAAGAATAGAATGAGAAAGTATGGATATAACATGGCGTGGAGAGATTAAAAATGAACATCAAACATGTAAACAAGGCCTAATTAAGACATAAACACCTACAAGTAGGTGAAGTATACAAACAATGTTAGCTTACTAGTCAGGCCTGATTGAGTAAGGAAATGTTTCAAGGTGCAAACATGGATTATGAGAGTTTTATAACATTTTTAACGTCCTTATCATGATGTAAATCACTTTATGATACCCTAATAATGGATATAAAGCAAAGGAAAGACCCTAGTCAAGTACCTATAGTCTACATAAGAAAAACTTGCATACACAGTCTACCCTCCACAAGTCTAGCTTGGAATTTGAAGAAGTTAAGGGGTCTATTGACCTAGTCAAGGGCAATTTTTTTTTCATAGGGTCTCCATCACTTGGATAATCCCATCCAATATCTAGTTGGTCCAAGGATATAGGGGAATTATCCTCTATTTTGTCTCATACAAAGGCTACTTCCCTTTATGCAGAAACTGGTAGTTTTGGAGAAGGGAGACAAAATGATGAGTTAGGACCTATTTAGAATTTTAAAGAAGGTGAATAAAGTTGGATAAAACCTAATACAACATGGAAAAACCAATCATATAAAAGGTAACCTCAACAGGGTTCTTTAAACACTCAAACTTGTAGATAGGCCTATTAGGCATGGTTAGGCTTAAAGCCCAAATGAGAAGGCATTTTCACTTATAGCCTTATGTCAAAATTATAAATAATCCCAATTGGATGGCCTAGAACATAAGGGTTACACTAGGCCTATTAGGCAAGGTTCAAACCTAGTGCCCAAATAAGAAGTCATCTTAAATTATAACATTAGGAGGGAATTATAATGGATTAAAACATGATTTTAGAGTAATTTTAGATGTGAAAATTCTTGGTATGTAGAGAAAGCACAAGGAGAGCCACTTTTGTCTTAGTACCAACTCAGACCTATAGGGAATGGAGAAGCATGATCGATAGGAGAAGTTTAGATGATCACATCTTCTTGGAGGCTATGCATGGGGATATAAGGAGTTTGGGGAAGTTTATGAAGGTATTGAAATATGTTATAGTATAATTTATTAGCAATTTCAATGTCATATCTTCATGAACAAAGCTTACAAGTAGAAATAGGCCTAAACCCTGGTTATAGACCCAATGAAGGGAATGGAGATGAAAAGCTACTCTAATGGCCTAATTTGAACATGAAAGTGATTATAAATTGTAGAATACTTTTTCAAGATACTCCCCATGCTTTTGGACTATACATAATTATATGGATAAGGTACAAAATATGGTATTTTTGACTATTTTGTGCATTGTATAGGTTTTAAGAGGTTTCAAGAGATGAAATAAACTTTGGAATGAAGCTTGAGACTTAAAATAACTCACCATGTATATTTAGTTCCTTTAAAAAAATCTTAAGTGTGCTTACCAAATCTCTCATCTTAGCTATTCAAAACTAGAAAAATAAACATGATGGTGAGAAGTGTGAGAACTTCAAGTGGATGAATTGTTAAGGTTTACCTAAGCATTCTAAGGCCATGGAGGTTATTAAAAAGTGTCGTACACTCGATTTCATGGATTTTAATGATAAATTGAAGCCAATTTTGAGGCCAAGTTGAAGGGTGATTGAAAAAAGAGTTTGTTTAGAATACAGGTAGTGATGGATCACTTCCAAGAGATTCTAGATCAGTAAGACTGCAACCAATCTATGTAAAGGCATGTATGAAATCCTTCCCTCTCATTTAAATCATCATAACTATCCCTAGTTAGTTTTGGGATGTTCAAATAGAGATGAATATTGAAGGTAATTTTTTGAGCCAGTAAAGGGAATTTCATGCCACTTTTCATGAGTTTCATGACTTGAAAACCCACTTGTCTCTTCTAACCTTTCAAGGTCTATTTCACACCCTCTTATCATGCATAAGTAACTCATTATCTTAGTATGACAAGTGTACTTTTGATCTCTATATTTCTCTCTTCTCCTCTCTCTCTTAATTTCTATAAGAAATAGCCATTTTGGCCTTTATAAATTATGATCCACCTGAGTATGATGAAGACCTACTCATTTTCATACCATGGATCAATAAAGACTATTGATTTTTACCTCTTCCATGATTGTTCATAATGTGATCACTTAGATGATTTATTTTGCTTAGTGATGACTTCTTGTTTCCTTATCATTGTTATTTCATTCTCTCACCTATTTTAGTTGGAAAGCTTCTTCTTGTAGGTCATGTGAAGTGTTCTATCGATGTGTCAATATTAAGTGAGTTAGTCTATTCAAATAGTGCCATCCTGGGACTCTTGTTTAGTCCTCCTAGCCTAAACATTCATCAGAACCTCATAATGAAATATTGATGTGAGAAGATTCGAATTGAAGAAGTGTATGTTTGGTTAGTCCTTTATTCTCATGTGTAACATGTAGTTGTTTGGTAGTCATCAAATAATTTGATGTATCACCTCCTTTATGATAGTTTCCTTTCAATTTTATATCTCCCTTTTCCCTCACAAATTTTAGATGTAGTAGTGTTATACAAGTGGTACATCAAGGGAACTATCCCTATCATGATATTCAACTCATTCTTGGGCTCACCCACAGCCTAGAGGTGTTTCAATTATGCCACTTAGATGAGGAGAGCTAAGACATATCCTTAAATGGTGCAAATCCAAGTGATAATAGTTTCTTCATGTAATATCTATAGTGTTGGTGGTGTGGAAATGGTCCATTTTCCTCTAAGGTCTAAGATCAAGTCTCCTCACTCAACTTCTACTAGTAAATAGCTATGAAAATAAAATGTGTACAAATGAATTTCTTACCACCCTCTCTATTATTTATATTTTTTTCCATTTAAAATACCCCCCCATCCCTCCATTTTATTCATTTTTCATCTATTTTAATTCAAATTTTAGGATAATCTAAATCAAACTATTACGAATCTACCTCACTCATTTGTAACTATCACTCTCATAAAATTTTCACTACAATTTGAAAAATCATAGTTTTCCATTTCCAAGATTTGTAGCTTACTGTCGCTAGGATATATAATTCCCACATCCAATCCCTTCACCCCTACATCATGAGCATCCAATAAACATTCAATATTTGAAAGGTAAACTATACTTTTTCCAATCAATATTTTAGTTTTCACAACTAAGGGTAACTTATTTATGTGTACCTTAATATTTCAAGTTGATGCTGATTTTAGTGATTTTATTTATTGATGATCCAAACCATTTAATCATTTTTATTCTTTTCATTTCTTTCGAGTGTTTGTCCAATTTTTTTCACAAACCCTCACGGGGGCATCATCAAATTCATTCTCATTCATTTGGGGGAAAATTTTGTTCTTAATCATCAATTCTCTACTTATTATATTATTCTTCATGAAGGTATTGCTTCACAACATCATTTCAAAGAGGGGAAAATGTAGAAACCTAAATTAAATTTAGTGTCAACATACACCTAAAACCCTATTGATTATTCTTCATAATATTCACAATATAAATTATGACATGTTCCTCTTTATTTATATAATTATAAATTTAATTTAATCAATTGTACACATTTTAAATCCAAATTTAATTATTAAATCTAGATTTTACACCTCACACAACATCTTCCACCTTTATCTCCCTTACATGTTGACTCATCCCAACCAATCCCACAACTTCCTCAACTTCCTTTGAGCCATCCCTTGATTTTTCAAATAGTTTGACCCATTCTTAGTGAATAAGTTAACCATCTCCACGTTTCTCTCAACCATTTAAAATGGTCATCATCCTCATAGATGAGGACTCATTAGCCACTGTAAATTATTTGGACTATTTTAAATATCCAAATGATCCTCCATCATTAGATCTTTCATCCAAAAATCTATAAATAATTATGAAAGCCATCACTTTCATCATTTTGACTTATGCTAACAAAGTTATATCAAAATCAAAAGTGAATATAAAGTGAATCAAAGTCATCAAAGAGTATTTTTGCATTGAAATGCTGCCCATTTTACCTTGGACTGTCAAAGTGAGAAACCACGAATCAAAGAGAGATAATCAAATTTATATCACTGGAAGAAGCTTTTCACAACCTAGGTATAATTTTTTGTGTTTTTTATTTTAGTTTTATCTCTAGATTAGGTTGAGTTAATTTAGATTAAGATTTATTAGTTTAATTTATATTTCTAGATTTTATTCAATACACCTACCAAAACATAGGTATAATGATATTTTGGGAAAGTCCAAAAGAAGATCTGAGCATTCAATAATTTTGTGTAAAATATTTGAAAGGCTGAGAGACTATAAAGTAAAGATAAATACAAAGAATTGTGTATTCATGGTAATATATAGGAAAATATTAGGGTTCATTGTTTCTCATTGAGTCATTGAAGATAAATTATAAAAGGTTAAAGTAATTAATGAGATATGTCCACCAAAAAAACTCAAACAACTACATAGCCTCTAAGGAAAATTATGAGCTATACATAGATTTATTTCCCAACTAGAAAATGAGTGTCACCCATTTAATCATATTATGAATAAATTATCCCAATTAAATTGGATCCAAAAATGTGAGAAGCAATTTGATGATCTTAAATAATATCTGTTGAAACCTCATGTGCGTACACCATCAATATCAGGAAAGCCTTTGATCCTTTAAATTTAAACTAGTCCACATGATTTAGGATCTCTCTTGGAAAAACATAATGAAAATGGTAAAGAGAGAGCCATATATTATCTTAGTAGGACCCTTGTATCTTATGAGCTTAATTACATCCCCATTAAAAAGGTCTACCTAGAAGTTGTCTTCACTTCCAAAAATCTTAGGCATTATATGCTCAATCAACTCTCACTAGATTAATGGCCAAATGGATTATGCTCCTGAGCAAAATTGATATCGCATATGTGAACCATAAGGATATCAAAAGACAAGTATTGGTTGATTAGTTAGTTGAAGCTCCTTTGTCTAACTTAACACCATTAATAAAAATATTTCTGTATGAATCAATCATGACCACTACAAAATCTTATCCCTAGAAGTTATACTTTGAAGGTTCATTTACCACTCATGGATCCATATCCGACATCCTCCTCATCACCCCTTAAGGAGACCTTGTCTCTAAATCTTTCAGAATAGCCTTTTTATGTACACATAATATTTCAAAATATGAAACATTAATTTTTAGTCTCTAGTTATCCACTCAATAGAATATCCAGGCACATCAAGTATTTAGGGATTCACAACTCATATCAAAATAATTTAATAATGAATTCCAAACAAAGGATGATAAATTTTTTCCCTACAAGTAGATGGTCAATACTTTGAAAATGAAATTCTAGTTAATATCCTTTGAGCAAATTCCTAGGGGAATTAATAAATCGATACATTCAATTTTTACTATTGGATCACTATTGGAAATGACTTTTGACATGCATCAAAGAAATTTATTGGTAGAATAATAAGTATCACCAGCCCATCACACTCCCATATCAGAGTAGGTATGTGACATTGAAGATACTAGTCTTCTTTGGTATCAAGAAATCTACACCTATCTATATTATAACATCCTTCCACCCAATATTTATCACCACCATTATAAGGCCTTCATCCAAAAAATGTCTCACTATACTATCCTTGGTATCATGCTCTATCGATGGGGAAATGATGGAACTTTATTAAGATGCCTAAATTTAGAAGAGGATCTTTTATCACTCAAAGAGGTCTAGTATGGCATTTATGGGGGCCATGTTAATGGAATAGTCTTGACCAAGAAAAACCTTCAGATTGGGTATTATTGGCCCACCATGGACCACTATGATTTTCAATGTGTATGAAAGTGTGTCTCCTATTAAAAACATGGAGATCTCATCTATGATTCATCTCAATATTTTTAGCCCATAGTTAGTCCATGGACTTTTTATAATTGAGGACTTGACCTAATTGGTAGGATTAATCCCCCATCCACTGATATCTATAAATTCATTATTACTTCCATTGATTACTTTATCGAATGTGTGGAAAGAATGCCACTCACATTACTAGAAAATAAATTTATAAATTCATTCTTAATCATATAATTTACCTTTATGCATTTATCACTTTAATTATATCTTACAATGGTACATCATTTAAAAACCAAGATGTCAAGGAATTATAACATAAATACCATATCCAACACAAATAATCAACACCATATTATCTACAAGGTTACAACCAAGTCAAGGCAACAAATAAAACTCTCCTAATTATTATCAAGAAAATAATCAATGAGGTTAAACATAATTGGCATATTTAGCTTTATCCCACCCTATAGTCCTATCATACCAATGTTTGTAATTATATGGTGCCACCCCATATGCCCTCATCTTTGAAACATAAGTTATTTTTCTAGTTGAGGTCAACTCCCATCACTATAGATATCACTCAAAAGCATTATATCTAAGGACTCCTATAGGGATGCTCATCTACAAGAGTTGGAGCTACTAGATGAGAAGCATCAATGGACCTTAGATCATATGAGATCATATCAAAATAGGCTATGCAAACAATATAATAGGAAGGTTTGAGCTTGTGAGTTCCAGGTTTGTGACTTGTTCCATAAATAAAATCAAAAGAATACCAATGTATAATGGTAAAAGAAGGGCAAGTTTGAGCCAAACTGTTTGGGGATTTACATCATAGTGGCCAATTTTGGGTCCATGATATACAACTTAGCTACTCAATATGGCCAAGAGTTGGGTGAAATGATGAATATCATGCATCTGAAATGGTTTTATGCCTAGGGATATATTATCCCATGTTCATTTCTATTATTATATAAAGACTTTAAAAAAAGTCTAATGGTCAAAACTAGAACTTATTGCACCTTGGATAATCACAGTGATGAAAAATGGGTTCTTGGTATCTTTTTTGGTCAACCTCTATCTACAAACCACCTTAGGTACTTAGGGGAAACCTTTTAAATTTTACATACACCTATTATGTCCACACCCCTTCCACTCATATTCCATCCTCCTTTTTGGCTTTGGTTTCCACATAGTGTGCCATGAAGAAGGTAACATCAGATATAGGAATCATCATCAAACATCAAGAGGAAAATTCAATAAGGTCTAATTAAAGGAAAGGGAATGAAATTTTTTAATATTTATCCCATGGTTTCCATTCCACCCCCTCCTCTTGCAACTCATTTTCACCATACATTTCTTGTTTTACTTTTCTCTCTATAATACTCTTAAAGTGGATGTTCCTTGGGCTAGCTTAGACTAATCCCATTTTTACACCTCAACTTCTCACATACCCTAGATCCACCCTCTATTAATTCATCATTATTTTCCAAATAACTTTCATTTTTCCACCTCTATTTAGGGAAAAGAGGATATCACATAGTCGTGAATGACAGAATCATGGGTTGCTCACTCACTTTCTAAACTAACTTATTTAATTAATTGAATGCCATTTGTATTTGATTTTTCATGTTTTCATGATGTGCATATGGTGTGATTATTTGTGTGAATTGGTTGTATGTGTAATCATAATAAGTTTTCCTTTTTATTTTATATTATCACCTTTTGTATATGTACATCATGTCATTTTATTATAAAGTCACTTTGGCATCTTTTTAATTTTTTCATATATTCAACATCATGGTGAGATGTTACTTTGGTTAAGTTTATGTCAATGGTGCCTCGTGAAAGATGTCCTTTCAATACATATTTTGTGTCTTTCATGACTTTTGTAGATATAACAACATGATGATAACATATCTATATATAACTTGCCCTGTGATACATTAAAATGCATTACACAAACTTGCATGTATCAATACTTTTCCATAACATCCTCCCCATTCTAACTTACCCCATAGTGCCAATACCAAAAATAATCTACCCTAATCCATTCTATAGGATGATCATACCTCATCTTATCATGTATCCATCCAACATCAATTTGCTTCATCAAAAACATGTGAAACATTATCATCCACACTTTCCTTATTCATATTAACCCATTAAAACCTACACATCATTTATATATTCATAATATTATCCAAACAAAATATGAAATCACTACAAAGAAACAAAAAAAAACTATATGGTTGCAATACAAACAACTAGTACATAGTCCACTCAAGCCCTTATATTATTAGTTCATGGCCAGGAGGTACACCATTTTATCATCACATGCCTACTAGACAAGCACCCTACCTATTTTCCATAGAGCCAACATCTGCTAGCTCCCTCTAAGGATAATACTATACCGAGTGGCCAACCTATCCATAATAAAAACACATGCCAAATGGTGATGATTCCTAAACCACCTCCCTAGTTTTGCTAGTCACATCATGCTACTACTCTTACACCAGTTCCACAAACTCTGATTAATATGTACATCCTCTTAGTCATTATGGGTCTCCCTAAATATACAAAGGGTTACCTCTATGTCCCTTATGTCCCTTGGGTCCATCTTATCTCTCGGCACCTTATGTAATAAAATTTGTGCATCCTATGTTGTGGCTAGGGCCTTAACTCCTCTAAATGTTGTTGTTGTAATATCATCTCTAATAAATCCATCACTTGATGTAGAGTGTGGAAAACCTACATGTTCACCTTGTAAATATAGTTTGGTGGTGGTACTAGCCTATCCTATGACATTATTGGAGTGTTAGACCACCTGCACTTCAACAACTACATGGATAGCTACAAAATACTTATTTGTATAAAATCCTCACATCCTTGAGCATTATATAACACCCACACCCCATAGTTTTTGGTAGTGCCTAATTGGACATATCGATAGGATGGGTCTAGCATACATCATTCATCTCTCACTACAATGTCCCCACTCACCACATTCCATCAAACCACCTTTTGTCTACCTTAGACATGCTTATCCCCATAAATTATGACCCCAAATACAATCAATACTCATCATAACCATCTCAATAATTATCCTACTAGATATTTAATATCATATAGTATTATCACATCTTAATCATTACACAACATAATAAGACTAATCCCCTTTTTATTTATTATTATCATCAAAATCACAAACATTGTTTGACATCATATCTGCATTGAGCATAAACATGAATTCACACAATCACATAACCATACATCACCTATAACACATTTATGTAAAAACATTGCCATCATATATATATATATATAAAATTACACTTATCATGATTATCTATAATATAATTTATTCCATAGTATAATTATATACATATATCTTCTTATTACATCATTATATGACACTACCAACCTAAATCACATAAGTCCTCTATAAGTCCTGATCTAGGATGAATCCTGAATCATAACCTACCTTGAGGTAGGGGTGGCCTCAATGATGGGTGGACCAATCACTTAGATGACCTAGAATATGATGACTTCTTAGATCATCTGATCACCTTTTATGATGGATCCCTTTATTCTAATGGAATTTACTATTCATTTAACACTCTCTAATATTAAATTTCTCAAACCATCCTTGCCATCTCATTCATCACATATCCTAATCCTTGTAAATCCAATAATATTATATCCACATTTCTCTCCATCCTAGCCATCTATGACTCTACTTCTCTGTGATCCAACCATGACTGTAGTTATGCTACTTGCATATGGATGTCTTACATCTACTCCACCTTGTCTTATAATACCCCATTTTCCCCCTCTTATTGATTCACTCAATCTAGTAATGTTGTCACTAGGGCCAATACATCAACCATTTGTATATATCTATGTATGATTTAAGCCTAAAATAGTAAAACTTGGACTTATAATCCTATCATCTCCCTCTAAGCAACTACCAATTGATTCAAACAATATCATCTACCCCTGTTACCTATATTCCTCATTCTCAACATGCACAGATGATATCTATTCCTTAACCATTGTCCATGTCTCCATATTGGCATCCATATTGACACACCTCCTACTAACACCATCACCACCAATTATTAATCTTCCATCCATATAAATACAATTATCTCATCAATAAGTTCTCCTTAACCCTTTTCTTATAACCTTGTCATCCATCTCTACAACCTCCATTTTACCTATCCATGACTTCCCCATCCCAAAATCCTTCCTAATCCCCTTAACTATCCACCTATAGTTTCTTCCCATAATAATCTTGCATACCCATTCCATAGATCCCATCATATCAACCTATAGCCTCCCCCTATGTGGCTCCGAACTCTTACCATATGAAGTTTCAACCCTATAAATTTACACTCCTCATACCCTATGGCCCTTCAACTAGAAACCTCCTCTCTCCTACACAACTCCCATCCTCCTACACCATCTTTATGGTGTTTTTACACTTTATAGCCCATATTTTTCCACAACATGGTTTCTTCCCCCAAAACCCCCTTCTTTCCAACCCACATTTCCCATTCCCACACACTATTTTTCATATGTATTCTTCATTACAAAAATAAATACTAAACCACACCCAATATAAATCAATACCTAGTTTCTATACTCACCTAAACATTGATCCTCCTTCCCTTCTTCACCACCATTCCACATGTCCCAATTTTCTACCATCTTCCTAAGCCATAACCCCAAATTTAACCACATGTTACACTTATGTTGACTTTTGTTCTTTCTCTTCATAGCCCACACCTATTTTATAAATTTTCATTCTCTTTTCATATTCCCACTTTTTCCTTATTTCTTCACTAATTCCCTTTAATCTAATTTGTTATCTCTCCACTTCTCCCATAGAATTCATGAATCCTAATGTCATCTACTTGCCCCTACTGATGGTTTATTTGGTACACCTTAGAACCATTGGTACCAAGGCATAAATAAATTATATGCATACACTCCCCCTTGTCAGCTCTCTATAAAAATGCCCTCTCCCCATAGGTATCACCTACAAAAATTGAATCATAATGATGAGGGCCTTTTGCCAAAAATAATCTATAGATCTTGACAGATGTCCCCCTCCTAAAACTTGGCTCATAGTGATAACTTACACCTCTCTATTTTCACCACTCCATTATATATCCTCCTAATGAAAACTAACAACATTATTCACCTCTTCAGAGGAAGAAGCCTCCTTTGTATTTTCTTAATTTTTAGTGCCTTCCTCTTATTTTTGATTCCTCATTATCCACCTTTATCACCATAAAACTATTACTCACATTTCATATGGTATTATTTCACTAAATAAACTACATTAACATTTGTATTATCACACTCTATCAACACCTCAATCACATATGTTGCCTAAGGTCCACTCGACCATCATCATGTAATCATCAAGTGTTAGGAAAAAATATCTCTCAAATACTACATGTTAGGATCAATAAGCTATATCTTATGATGCAAGTAAATAATGTAGAATTAAAAAATCTACAAAACATAAGACAAGAGGCAACACATTACACAAGATATACATGGAAAACCTTAAAATGTACAAGGAAAAACTATGGGGAAAATGGAAGCTTCCAAAGTTCATATTGCTTCAAAAATTACTCTCTTATAATAACTTCTCAATAAACTCCTTTCAGCATTACCAATCAATTAATCAATGATTAAAATTGAACCATACAAGTTGTGAACAAATCATAACATAGCCTTCAAGATCCAACCTCCAAGCATGTAAGCATAATCTTGCATGGATCCACTAACTAGATGAGAAATATAATGGGAGAGCTTATGATTTTATAGTATTTACAACAAGAGAGAGAGTGTGAGAGAGTAACATCATAGGTGGCCAAATAAATTTGTCAAATTATATGTGGGCACTAGGGATCGATAGTAAAATGTCTATTTTCATGTGAAAGGGTCAAAAAAGTGGACAATAGACTTTAGACAAGATTCACACAATTTCCATGTCACTCCAAACATTATTTCCCACTCTACATGTGAGGACAATCAACAATAGTAAACTCTTATCTTCTTCTTCCATGTGCACACTAAATTTTAAAAGATGTTTCAATCACCTTTTAACTTTTTCCACACATGTAAATCATTGGGTCCCTTATAAATTCAACTCATACCTAACCCTTTGTATTTTTACCACATGACAACCCATGTGACTACCAAGGATAAAATAGATGTGCCTTGGTGGAGTGCTAGGCCCCACTCCCATCACATCAACCTAATCACACTTTGTAGACCCTATATGGGCCCTACCACATCTCCAATCATTCACATCACTAACTATCCACATCATCATCATGCCACATCACCATGAATAGTGGCCATGAATAGTGATTGTGTATAGTGATTCATGAATAGTGACTATGAATAATGACTTCACACCTAACATCAAGTCTCCCATCCTTCATCAATCAACCTCATCTTCTACCCAATATGGGTAATCAATCACATATCTAAGATATAAAGACACTAATATATCCTTCATTTAGGACCTAAATTCATCCTAATCATGTGTCCTTACTTAGGATACATTGAAAACTCATAACTCTCTTTGTCACTTTTTCTATAGATGGTTCCCATTTGGGGCATGTCGACAATTATGACACAATCATCTCTTGCTCAATGGAATACAACCTTTTTAGGGGAATTATTGATATCACTCATGTCAAAGTTCATCCACATTATAAATCATTCACCACTATTATTCACATTCAATCCATCTATTACATATATTCATTATCAAGTATCTTATTCATCCCATCATTCTTCCCATTTTGGGAGAACTACATCATCTTGAGGTCTCGTCAGACTATGTAGGTAGTGCTTGGTCACCCTTGTTTCTCGAGGATATCTCAACCACACTACCCAATGCTTCCCCTTCATCTCCTCTTCACTTAATATTCACTTGGAATAAGCTTTAAGCTACACTCTTTGTCCTATTTTGGGTCCATATCTCTCCCTAACATGCATACTTTCTTGTGATATGTCAATTTCATGTGCCCTAATTTATACAATTATCATCTTATCTTGGGCTAAATTTCTCCCTTTCATGTATCTTGTCTTGAGAGACATCAAAATTTTACAACTAATTCACCTTTGTTATGCCTCTAACAATCCATTGCATGTGTCTTTCCCTATGATACATCTAGAGCTTATGTCCTTTCATCATCTCGTTATGATTGGTTCCCATTTGGGACATGCCAACAACCATGACACCATCATTTTTGCCTCCTATGCCCATATCTTTACATATGGAATTATCCATTTATAGCTTAGTTCTCTTATTTATTTCACATTCGATCCCAAATATCTTGGATATTCATACATTTTTACCCTCCTTTATCCTTTCAATCAGACATCCATGTCATCCCTTCTTGCATCTCCCCTCGAGGGGGCATCAAATGTCTACTAATTTTACTAATATCCATGACTATACTTATTCTTTGAAATATAATTACTTCTTCTAGTCACAATACCCTTTCAAGGAGGGGAAAAATGTATGCACTTAAATTTTCTCACCTCCTCAATATCATTAATTTTGATTATCATCTAATATCTCCCTTCATTATTCACTTATTAACATACCCCTTCCACCTTTTAAATTAATTAATCTGTTAATTAATACCCCTTAGACACAAGTGTCTCACTTGTCTAATATTTTAATAGTTAATTACTAATACCCACCCCATTTTTATAAATTTTAAAAGTATCCTACATATCTCATAATGACTTATAAAATAAAGAAAAATCTTGAAAATAAAGTCTAGAGATTTATGATCTCTAGAACTTTCCCCTTTTCTATAAATATCCACCACCCATTTCAAATTTGGGAGGGAGTTTGATTGGAAAAGAAGTCTTACATCTCGTCACCTCTATAAATACAAGTATTACCTCTATGCTTCAACCATAAATAAATCAAGAATTGATGAAACCATGCTATTATGATAGGTCTCGTGCCATCAAAACTATCTATGGTCATCCATTGACCTAGTCTTGAGCTAAGAGTATCTGTGATCTCATATATTTTCAAGCATCTCATTTGTCAAATGTGGTGTTCAGGTAACATTTTAATAGTCTTAAAAATAATATCTAGGAGAAAAATGATGGTAAGACCTCTTTGTGTTAATACTGATCGCTTCCTCCATTTTTCAATTGATGATTATTCTTGAGTTTGGAAAGATTTAAATAGTTGTTATGGATATTTTTATCTAACTATACAAATTTTGGGTAATAAGTTTTGAAAATAAAAATTGATTATGATTACAATTGAAAGTGTTTGATCTATTTTCTAACATTCACCTAGGGTTTAGATACAAAGTTGTGTTATGAAAGGATCTATTGAATGGACATAAATAGTAAAGAAAGCTAACTAATACTTTAATGCAAAGATAGGAGAGAGAATAATTAATTTTAATATCAAAATTGAGTTTTAAAAATAAATATTTAAACTAGCATAATAAAAGAAACTAATCTAATCTAATCTACTAAACAAAATAAATAAATCTAAATTAGAAACTCCCAACCTGATCATGATGTCGATTAGTGGAAAGCAAATATTTGTTTTATTAAAACTATATTTATGTAGATAACTCCTTGATTTCTTAATCATAGATATTATAACTCTCTTACAAAAGGATGAAAATGAGAGAAGTAAAGAAAAATCATAATATTTGGAAAGAAGAGAAGTTTACCAATGGCTAGGCTGATTCATAGATAACAAAGAACTGGTTGTTGATTCATATGAATTCTCCTCTTAAAACACTATGTAGAATGACCATGAAGATTACTAAAAGTGTAAAAACATATTTTACAAAACTAAAATCATGTGGGATATGGTTATATATATCTTTAAAAAACCAATTTTCAATGTAAAATTTAAATCCAAAATTAATCCAAAATTAGCTTACTTGTAAAAGAGCAATGGATCTTGCATGAAGAAGATTAATTGAGTCGAATTGAGAGGTAAACTTAGGATAGACTCAAAATGATTAAAAAAAGAAGAGGGAATGAGTTGGGACTAATTGGAGGTGAATATCCTGATGGAGAAAGCAAGAAGCACAATAAAAATCATGCAAAACATGTGAAACTATGAGCTCCAAAAGCTAAAAATAACATGTGAATAAGTGTGATGGAACTAGTATTATTTGTAGGTGGTGTTTACACATCTACCACAAACTATGATAAATTCATCACTCTTTATTACAGAACTACCACATATGATCACACAACCATCATAAAAATGATAGGTTTGTCAGTGATAATTACATAATTATTGTAGTGAAAGTGTTACCAATGGAGTGGTTTTATAATGGAGAGTAGCTAAAGTGCTATGGTTTAGGGTGGTTATGTAATGAAGAAATAATTTCAAATACCAAGGCAATAGAGACTCAAAGAAAGTAATTTTTGAGGTTTTCTAAGACCAAACTGAGAAGAAAAAGAAGTACAAAATGTTAGAGAGGACTGAGTTTGATCATGTATGTGGAGATCACTACATCATCATTGGGTTTGTCATAAATGTCACATTGTGTAATTTTTAGTTTAATATAGTATATTTAGAGTTTCCTTTAATTTTCCCTAAAAACAAACATTTTTTGATTTAATTGAATATTAAACTTGCATAAGCACTATTCTTCGTAAATCAATAACATGGTCTTGGAGATTTTTAGATTTTACAAGTAAATCATCAACATAATATTTAACAATTTTATATATGAAATCATGAAATATATGAGTCATTTTCCTTTGATATTTGGCTCCAACATTTTTTATCCAAAAGGCATGACTGCGTAATAAAATGTCCCCTAAGGAGTGGTAAATGCAATCTTTTCTTGATATCTAGGGTTTATTTTTTGTAAATCAGTAACATGGTCTTGGAGATGTGTATATTTTAAAAGTAAAACATTAACATAATATTTAATAATTTTATGTATGAAATCATGAAATATATGAGTCATTTCCCTTTGATATGTGGCTTTATCATTTTTTATCTAAAAGGCATGACTATGTAATAAAATGTCCCCTAAGGAGTGGTAAATGCAGTCTTTTGTTGATCTCTAGGGTTAATTTTGATTTGGTTATAACATGTGAAACCATCCATAAATTAAAATATATCATATCCAATTTTAGAATACAAAATCATGTTGATATATGGTAAGGCAAATTCATCTTTAGGGTAAACCTTGCTTAAATCATTGTAATTAGTGCAACAATGAATGTCACCAATTGATTTTTTAAATGGGATAATTTTCGACACCTAGTCAAAATGTATAATTAATCTTATAAATCCAATGTCTAAGAGCTTTTAAATTTCATTTTTTACCAACAATGCCACTTTAGGATGCATTTTTCATATTTTTTATTTGATCAATTTTACATATGGGTATGATAATACGTTTTGCATTTCCATCGACGGATCCATCATAGGCATATATAAATAATCCCAAGAAAATATTTTAGGGAAATCATGAAGGACCTCTCGATAGGATTTTCCTTCATCCTCTTGCATCATTGCAGCAACTAAAATTGGTCTAGGATCCTTATCTATTGCAAAGTTATATTTGACTATTTTTCATTTTAAAATATAGATTTATCTATGATAAATGGTATGATAGGAATAACATTTGATTCATCATGTTGGATATTTGTATTATTTATCTCACCAAAGTAAGCACCAACAAATGCAGCACGAAGAAATATATTCTTATGATAAAAGGAAGGGATATCCTCATATGCCCTTAATTACTCTAGTAATGATTCATCATTGGAAAAATAATCCATTATAAAAATTTTACGGCAAATAGTCTCATTGATTACATGGTGGTTAACCACTTGGATTTCGATTGTAAAGATATTCATACATTCCTTTTTGGAATTTTGGAATAAAATTATATTTTGAGGGATATGTTTATGTTAGGTGATTTTGTCTAAAAAATCTAAACCATGTCATTTTGTATTATTTAGTAAAGAAATGGGATGAGTTATTCATTACTCATTTTTACCTAACCCTTGTCCCTTACACCCATATTTAAGTAAGTATAGAGAACCAAAATCAAGTTTATAGGATTGCGGCATAGTATTAATTGGCAGTTAGACCATTGCATAATGTTTTAATGGATTAATATCCATTAGACATGTGTAAATGAATCACCGATGTATAAATTTTAATCATGCATGCAATGCAAAGGGAACCATATACATCTCGTATATCCAAGACCATCCCAAAATAATGTTATAGTTCAAATCATTTAACATAACATGACACAAAGTTGGTAATGTATAGGTACCTATGGTCATATTCATTATTATTTATCCCAATACTTATCATGATATATTATCAAATCCCTTGATCCTCATATTATACGGTTCCAAATTTGATGGTTTTATTCCCATTATAGAGAGAAATGATATGTTTCAAATGTTAAGTCTTGAACAACTGTCCACAAGAACTCATTTTACCATTTTTTTTTAAACACACACTTGGATATAGAATGATAAACAACTATTTCTAAGATGTTGAGGTGGATAATCATCCTTTTCAAAGGATATATTATGTTTATTCCATTTTATGAAATTTAAGACAAAGGCCAAAAATTGTGGTTCAACATTATAATGGAGTAGGGTCATATGTAATGCATCTAAAAGAGCATCCTTGTAATGGGATGATTTGTATAAAAAATCTAGTAATGAGTTTATGGTAGTAATAACATTTCCAAAGGAGGATGATTGTTTCTTACACTCCCTTTATTTCTTTGTAGTGATAATTAAAATCTCATTATAAGCATTAGAACAAGAAAAAGTATGCATTAATGTAGGTTTTGAATCCATTACACATCAAATGGATTTAAGCATGCATGAGATATAAAAAGTAATAACCACTATAAATTATTTGACCATGAAATAATTAATAGAGATATCCATGGTAATTATGATTGCAAAATTATATAAATTAGGGAGTAACAATTGAAAAGTCAAAAAACCCTAAGTGACCTAGGGTTTGGTGTTCAAAGAATGGGTTCACAAAATTTTTAACCATGAAATGATATAAGTAATATGATTGTTAGCCATATATTTTATTAAATGGGTATATAGAAACGAAATCGCACAAGAGTGATAATCAAATATATAGTAGGCCAATTAGATGATAAACTCAAATATAGGAATATGTTGAATTCATAAAAATAAAATATTCTAAATATGGAAATTAAAACTATGCCATGTATGAAAATTATAAGGAAGTAATATACTTAGTTGACTCTGATGTTAATACAGTGCTGAATCTAAAATAGGTAAGAATTAGGGTAGAAGATAGTTATATAAAATTCATCAGATTCTTGATCTGATGCTTCTAGGTGTTGGAAGAAAAATGACTGAAGGGGGGGGAGTACGGGGTAGGGTGAATCAGTCTTCAAAATCTTTCTTATAAATTCCAATTAAACAATCTTGAACCATTCAAACAAAAAAATATATCTAGCAAACATAATCACCTATCCATATAAGCATGAAACACATGAACACATAAAATATGTGGGAAACACTTAAGGGAAACAAAACCCACTGATATATACAAATGGAATATATTCCTATAAGACAAACACCAAATTTAGTGAAGCACCAACTTCACATGGAGCACAAACCCCAACTAACTAAGCACCAACATAACTATGCTTTAACAAGTGCCAACTTGCAAGGAGATACTAACCCTCTAGATGACTCAACACAAACTTATCCACCTGATTGATTTGATAACCTTAATATCACCTTATTTCTCAACTAATTGATGATTACCACTTCTTCAGCTTTCACACTTGTATCCCTCTCAAACTACCTTCTAAGCCTCTTCGTTCAATTAGGTCTCTTTAAGACTGATTAAGTCATATGACCTTGATATTCATATGAAAACACATTTTCATATCTTCATGATTTATCCCATACACTCCTATGATGGTCTATAAGAACTCCTTCTACTCACCAATGTGCTATTTTATTTTCTCACTCTCATACATCAATAAATATGATTAAAATTGCCTTGTATATATACAAGACTCATGATCATATACCTCTTGGTCAACCATATACATTTGAACACTTTTATTTTACTTGAAATAGGTATTATGAAATGTTTCATACATGTATCAATCATT